>PVLC010001421.1:0-144217 GCA_004027655.1 Graphiurus murinus
GAAGAAGAAGAAGAGAAGAGAGAAGAAGAAGAAGAAGAAGAAGAAGAAGAAGAAGAAGAAGAAGAAGAAAAGAGAAGAGAAGAGAAGAGAAGAGAAGAGAAGAGAAGAGAAGAGAAGAGAAGGGAGAGAGACAGGTACAATTTTCTAGGCCACACTCCCAGTGACCCACCTCTTCTGGCCATGCCCTGCCTTCAAACCTGTCTTCACTGTCAAATGTATGAGGTTTAAAATACAAAGTATAACATTTGTTATTGTTAGTTATGCAGACGAGTTAATCAATAGAGGGAGTCACCATTAAAAATGGAAATTTCTTTTGTAAAAGGTCAGAAAAATCATACTTTGAGCTTTCCAAAGTTTTATCTTCTTGCTTTAATTAATAATAGATTTCAGTCATCTTAAAAAGAGCTTTCTTTAAATTTTAAAACATTTTCCATTGCATCAGAATTTAGATGGCCAGTTAGAAAGTTATATATATTTTACTCTCCCTCTTTTTTATTGCCCAAAGACATTAGGTAAGCATGCAAAAAAGCCAATATAGAAATATTAAATGTCCCCCTTGTTTTATGTACTTGCAAGTTAAGGCACCATAACCGTTAAACATAAAACCAGCTGGAGTGCCAGATGGGATTTTTCTCCTAACACTCTCTCCTTCCTTGAATTCGTTTCTCATTTTAGTGGAGGTGCCCTCTCTCCTGAAATTGCAACCTTCTGAGCTAACTGTCAGACGTGTTTTAGACTAAAGGGACAAGGTTGCAATGATCAGGAGAAAGAGATGAAAAGCCAGAACACAATTTTACATAATGGAAAGGCAGGAGTAAAAGATGAAATGCTAGAGAACAATGTTCTGACAAGGGTTCTGAAACAAAGGACATCCTCACTAACCAGCTCAGAATAAACCAGTAAAGGAACTATCAACCAAATGAAACAAATTTTCAGTAGGGATTGTCACTGCCAGCCATCAGATTTTTTTGATTTTGTCAGGTTAACCCTTATAAACACAGACTAACAACCAGACCAGGAGACAAAAGAACACATAAGACAATTACATTAAGCCAGAGTACACTTTCAGAAACATAGGTCATGCTGTACTACAATAGTAAAACATCTTCTTTCTTTTCTTCTGTTTTTTTGAGGTGCTGGGGATTAAATTCAGGAGCATCCTATTACTGAGCTGCACTCCCATCCCTTTTTCTTGTGAGACAGGGTCTCACTAAGTTGCCCAGGTTGGCCTCAAAATTACAATCTTCCTGCCTCAGCCTTCCTGGTAGCTGGGATAACAGGTGTGGACCACTGCAACTAGCTTCATTTCTTTCTTTCTTCTTGCTCTCTCTCTCTCTCTCTCTCCTTTCTTTTGTCTTTCTGTCTTTTTTCTCAATGAATTAGTCAGCATTTTCATGGCTATAATACAAAAAACTTAACCATATAACTTAGAGGAAGGAAGATTTCTTTGCTCATGGTTTGGGGATTCAGTCTATGCGAGGCTGGGGATCATGAATCTCAGGGTACGCTGATGGCCAGAAGCAGAAAGAGGGAGAACAGGGTTTACTCTCATAATATGGAGGCCAGAAGCAAGAAAGCAAGTGAGGGGGAGGAGGAACCATATATAATCCCCAAGGCTGCACCTCTGGAGACCCACCATCTCAAGGTACACCCTCCCAGCCTAGGTCACCATACAGATAAATCATTTACAGTGGTTTTTATCCACTGCTGGGATTATAACCCTCATGACTCAATTATATTAACTCCAGATATCTATTTATGAGTTCTTCAGGGCCAGGCCCCTGAAGAGCTCATGCCCATTTCAGAATGCAAAATGCATTTGGTCCATCTCCAAGAGTTCCCAAAGTCTTAACACTTCCAACATCACTGAAAAGTCCCAAGTTCAAAGTCTCCTCTGAAATGCAAGGTGAACTCTTGTGAGCCCCTGTAAAAGACAATGAAAATAAAAATGAGAAAGCAATACAGCCAATGTACAATGGCAAAGAATAAACATTTGAATTTCAAAGGGGAGAAATAGGGCCATAGACAGAAGAAATGGAGCCGGGCATGGTGGCACACCCTTGTAATCCCAGTACAAGATCTCAGGCTTGTGGCCAGCCTCAGCAAGTAGTGAGACTCTCAGCAACCTAGTGAGAATTTGTTTCCATATTAGAAATTTAAAAACTTGGGCTGTGGATGTAACTTGGAGGTAGAATGCCTCTGAGTTCAATCCCCAGTACCACAAAAAGAGGAAGAAGAAGAAGAAGAAGGAGAAGGAGAAGGAGAAGGAGAAGGAGAAGGAGAAGGAGAAGAAGAAGAAAGAAGGAATGGGACCAAAACAATATTGAAATCCAGCAGGGCATGAATTTCATCCTGTAGCTCCATCTCTGACACTTGAGACACATGGAGATGAGAAGAAGTGATTACCTGGAGGCCTTGGCAGACCCACCCCTGTGGTCTGGTTGATTGCAATTGGTAGCATACTTGCTTTTCCAGTGTGGCTTCATGGCTCACAGCTAGCAGCCTTTCCCAGCAGTTGTTCCACCTTTCTGGAATTTCTAAGTCTCCGGGGTTTTTCTTGCAACCTTGGTTTCACCCTCACAGCTTCACAAATTGCCTCATTTGAGTCTGCTTGCACGAATTCTGACCCTGCTACATGTTGCCTGGATTCCCAGGCCTTCCTTTGAAATCTTGGGGGGAGCCCCCATGGCCACCTTTCCCTAGCAAAGCCAGCATTACATGAGTGCCAAGAGGGACCACCAACAGGAAAGGTAGACGTGCCTTCCTTAATCATTGCTGTGGTGACCTTTTCAATCACAGCCACTGGGCCCACATCCATCTGGGCCGCAACTGGACCCACGTTGATCTGAGCTGTCACCTGTCCCAACTCCATCTGAGCTGCTGTTGGCCCCAACTCCATCTGGGCAGCCCTTGGCCCCAACTCCATTTCTTGCCTCCAGCATGGACATGGCAGAGCCTGACCTCATGGTGGGTTGTGCTGAGCCTGCCTCCATCAAGGCAATATTCCTTTCTTTGACCTCCCCTCAGCCATCTTATTTTCTTTAACAGAATCATTTCTCTGGACCCTAGCTTTACACATGCTTTTCTGACTAAACTGCAAATCTATAAAAATCTGTCTGTCTCTCTCTCTGTTTTGCTTTCTGCTCCCAAAATTTGATGTACAATTCACTGAACTGTATTATTAATCATGATAATCTTTTTTTTTTTCAGTACTGGGGATTGAACTCAGGGATGTTCTACCTCCAAGCTATACCCCCAGCTCTATTTTTTATTCTTTATTTTGAAACCAAGTCTCACTAAGTTGCAGAGTGCCTCACTAGGTAGCTGAGACTGGCCGTGAACCCGGATCCTCCGGTCTCAGCCAATCATCATAATCTTATTGTGATAATTGGTGTTTATTGATGCCCATGAATAGTAGGCACTATGCTATGTGCTTTGTATGTACTGTGTATAAATTAGAAGTCCAAACTCTCACACCAGCCTCATCTCCAAATCACAATAAAGCCAAACCAGCATCTTTTCATGATCTCTCAAAATATTTTGGATATGCTTGGAACCTGCCCTCCTCACCCCATCTTCATGTGAATGATGAACCTTTCATATAGGTTTGACATCATCAGTCTTAATATCTAAACACATTTTGAGTGGAAATCCATCCCACTTCTACAGGTGATCACTACCTTGTCTCGTTCCAAGTTCACAACAATCCTATGAAAGAGGTGCTAGAATTATTCCTATTTTAACTGTGGATAAGACATTATTAACTTGTCCGAAGTCACATAGTTAAAAATAATACATGGGTACAACTCAGAGCATTCCAAATCCAGAAGCCATCCTCTAAGCTGCTCTGCTATTTCCCACTAAACTATATCCCAACCCCCTGAAAATTTTTTTAGTAGGAGAATAACATAATTAAGTTTTGCATTTTATGTTTGTTTCATAATTTGCATATTGTGAATATAGCAGCACAATTCACAATAGAAATTTAATCTTTAGATGGGTTATATCTCTGGTAGAAGCTACTTCTAAATTTTTTATGTGCCGCCACCAGGTGGAGATAGTCAAAGTTCTATTATCTATCTGAAACATTTGTGTCTTATGTTTGTAGGGTAAACTTGTTAATCCGTTATGTATGTTAGCTCACAGTATATTTAACTATTTAATAAATCATGTTATCAGATCTATAAAGGAAATATTACTATCACATTAGAGATGAGAACTAAGGCCAAGAAATCTTACATCTGGAAGCTTTTATGCTCCTAAAAATTTCTCAGGGAATGTAATTGGAAATTTTCAAGATATATTTTTCTCCTAAAATATCTTTTCACTTTTTGGTACTGCAGATTTAACCCAAGGGCATTCTACTTCTGAGCTATGCCCTCCAGCCTTATCCTTTTTTTTTTTTTTAATTTGAAACAGGGTCTCACTAGGTTGCTTGAGAGTCCCACTAAGTTGCTAAGGCTGTTCTTGAATCTGTGATCCTTTTGTCTCAGTATTCAAAGTACTGGGATTACAGGCATGTGTCTCTTGTGCCCAGGTCACCTAAAATATCTTCAAAGGAGTTTTTTTTCTAAGAGACATATATTTAACCCCATGACTCAACAATCCCACTCCTAAGAATTTACGCATGAGAATTGAAAAATCTGAACACAAATAACATCTCAACAACAAAAAGAAACTATTGCTAGCTTGAAACAATATAGATGAATTTCAAAGATGAAATGCTCAGTGAAAGAGGCAAGACACAAAGATTCCAGCTAGAGATTATACCACTTTTATATATTTTTAGAAGAAAAAACTACTATAGATATAGAAATCAGGTCACTGACTATCAAGGTGTGGAGGATACTTTAATCTCAACTATTTTCACAAACTGGGGAGAAATAAATAGACTATAAAAATGTTTAAAGGAACTTTTTAGAATGATAGAAATTTCTCTCTCTCTCTCTCTCTCTCTCTCTCTCTCTCTCTCTCTCTCTCTCTCTCTGTCTCTCTCTCTCTCTGTCTCTCTCTCTCTCTCGAATTGAACCCAAGAACATTCTACCTCCAAGATACACCCCAAGTTTATTTGTTAGTTTTTTATTTTGAATATGGTCTCACTAAGTTCTAAAGGTCAAGCTAAATTGCTGAAGCTGGCCTTGAACCTGTGATCTTCCATTCTCAGTCTCCAAAGTGTGGGATTACAGGCATGTGCCACCATGTCTGGCTTCCTTTCTCTATTTTTATTGTAGTGGTTGTTACATGACTGCATTCATTTATCAAAACTTTTCCATAGATAAACTCACAAAGGATACATTTTGTACATAAAATGTATCCTTTCTACTACATAAAATGTATCCTTTGTGAGTTTACCTAAGGAAAAGTTTTTATATGAAGAAACACAACATTAAAAGATCTTTAAAGAAGTTACCCAGACTGGCCTCAAACTTGTGATCCTCCAACCTCAGCCTCTTGAGTCACCCAAACTCTGTTGTTTCAAAGTTATGTGTTCCAGTCAGCATTCTTGCAGCTATAATGTAAAATATTGCCCATGTATCTTAGAGGAAAGAAGATTTATTTTCTTGTAGTTTTGGGTTTAGTACATGTGAGGCTGGAGACTGCAGATCTCAGGGAATGGTGGCAGGAGGCAGAGAGAGGGAGAGCACAGGGGCTGTGATCCTCAAATCATGAAGGCTAGAAGGAAGAGAGCAAGCTGAGGGAGGAGAAATAATTTCTATAATCCCCGTGGTCGCCTCACTTCAGGGACCCACCTCTAGCCACATCCTACTGACCTGGGTCTCCACCCAGATACATTCATTACAATGGATTTATCCACTGCTGGGATTACAACCCTTGTGACTCAATTACACCAGCTCCAAACATTAGTAAATGAACTCTTTAGAGGATATTTTATACTTAACTATAACATTTTGCCCCTGGCCCCTAAAGAGCTTATTCCCAACTCAGAATGCAAAATACATTTAGTTCTCTCCAAGAGTTCCCACAGGCTTAACAGTTCCAGCATCACTGAAAAGTTCCAAAGCCCAAAGTCTAAAGTTTTCTATGAGACTCAAGGTGAACTCTTGTGAGCTCCTGTAAAAGATAGAGAAAATTAAAATAAAAAACAAGTTACATGCATTCAATATACAATGACAAGGTGTAAACATTTGCATTCCCCAAGAGAGGAATAGGACCATAGAAAGAAAGGATAGGACCAAAAAAGTAATAAAGTTTGGCAAGGCAAGTAATTGATCTTGCAGCTCCACTTCTGGCATCCAAGGCATATGGTGGTGAGAAGCAATGTCCAAGGGGCCTTGGCAGCCCTGCCCCTGTGACCTGGCCAATTGCAATGGGCAGTTTACTGCCTCTTACAGCCTGGCTCCATGGCTCACAGGTAGCAGCCTTTCCTCACAATTGTTCCACATTTCTGGTGTTTCTAAATCTCAGAGGTTTTTCTTGCAATGTTTGCTTCACCCTCACAGTTCGGGGCCTGCTTGTAGAGATTCTGAATCTGCCACACATTGTCTGGCTTCCTAGGCCTTCCTTTGAAATGTAGGGGGAAGCCTCTATAGCCACCTCTCCCCAGCAAAGACAGCATTACATGAGTGCTGAGATGGACTGCCCACAGAAAAGGTAGTCATGCCCTCCTTAGTCATTAGCACTAGGGCCTTTTTAATCACAGCCTCTGGGTCTATTCCATCCAAGTGGTCACTGGCCCCAAGTCCATCTGGGCCACCCTGGCCCCAACTTTACATGGGCAGCTCTAGGCCCCAACTCCATCTGCTATTTCCATCATGGCCATCATCGGCCTGATTCCATCATGGGAACTGCTTCCTCCTTCCTCTCAGCTATCTTACTTCCTTCCATTCATCGCATGACATCATCTCTCTGAGCCCCAGATTTACACATGCTTTTCTAATCAAATTGCAAATCTGTAAAGTCTCTCTGCCTTACTGTCTGCTCCTGAAACTTGGTGTACATTTTGCTGAATGGGGACATCAATATCCAAAATATAGTTTGGATATTTGGCTATTTTCGTATTCCCTCCACCAATTTATTAATCTCATCATCTTTAAATTGAGCCTCACACAAAGTTTCAGGACATGGGCAAAATTTGGATAAGTTCTTTGCCAAAGTATAACACGCATGGCTGTTATTCCATTTCCCTATGGAGTTCTCCTTGACATCCCAAATCTACTGAGCACAGTGTTTACTGTCCACCTTTCTAGCCACATTCTGGTCCTTCCAATTTCCTCTCACAAACCAATTTCAAAAAGTTATGATCCATCCACATGGTTAGAGTTAGATATAGCGGCAATTCCATTTCGCTGGTACCAATTTCTGTTTTGGTAGCATTCTTGCAGCTATAATCTAAAATATTGACCATGTAACTTAGAGGAAAGATTTTTTTTTTCTTACAATTTTGGGTTCAGTCCATGTGAGACCAGAGACTGCAAGTCTCAGGGCATAGCAGTGGGAGATGGAGAGAGAGAGAGAGAGAGAGAGAGAGAGAGAGAGAGAGAGAGAGAGAGAATGAACATAGGCTATACTCCACACATTGTGGAGGCCAGAAGCAAGAGAGAGAAGAGGAGCAACCATTTATATAATTCCCAAGGCTGCACCACCAGGAACCAACTGCTACTGGTCTGGACCACCACCAGTCATCAACTGCTGGGATACAACTCTCATGACTCAATTATATCAGCTCCAAGCGGTAATAAATGAACTTTTTAGGGGACATTTTATATCTAACTATAACAGTATGCTTTGAACTGTGTGTGGTGGTGTGTATCTGTAATCCCAGTACTTGGGAGGCTGAGACAGGAGGATTGCAGGTTTGAGGCCAGACTCAGCAATTTAGTGACACTCTCATCAATTTAGGAAGGCCCTGTTTCAAAATAAAAAATAAAAAGGCCTGGAGGTGTAGGTCAGAGGTAGAACATCTCTGGATTCAAACTCCCGTATCAATCAATCAATAAATAAATAACAAAGAAAAAAAGGAATAACTAAACTTGACTGAGTCATAATGACATATTTTATGCAAAGAAATATTTAAAAGGATTTGTGAAAATTTCCCTGATTGTAATCATACACCACGATGATGTTCTTAGTTATAAAGACATACATGTACACAGACTCTGTGAACCTCCCCCCATCTTCCATCTTGCTCCCTCTCCTCCTCTTACATGATATTGAGATTGGCATTCATAACTTTGTGTATGTACATCATGTCCACTGAAGTGTTTCCATCATCAAATCTCCCTCCTTCCCTCCTTTAGAATCCCTCCATCACTTCACTAGGCTTTCTCCTATTTTGTCTGGAGTCCTTTTTGTATCTCAATTTCCCCTTATCTTACACATATAAGGGAAAATATTTGACCTTTCATTTTTCATGACTGGCTAGTATCACATAGCATAATATTCTCTAGTTCTACCAGTTTTTTGCAAATGACATAAGAATTCCATTATGCATATAGCCCATAGTTTTGTAATCCATTCATCTGTTGACAGATATCTAAACTGGATACATAATTTGGCCATTGTGAATTGTGATGCTATTATCAAGATATGCATGAGTATACTATAGCAGTTTTGTTTCAATACCTTTTGGTAAATACACAGACGTGTATCTGGGTCACATGGTAGTTTCATTCTCATTCTGAGGAATCTCCACACTGATATCCAAAGTGGATGCACTAATATGCAATATCACCAGCAATGTATCAGAGTTTCTATTTCCCCACATCTTTGTCAGCATTTATTATTGTTTGTATTTTTATTGGTGCATTGTAATAATACATCTTAATGAGGTATAAGATGGAAGAGGCATACATGAATGCAACATTCATTTAGCCCTTCCCCAGTTACCACCCCATTGCCTCCCCCCTCCCTGCTTCCAGGTTCTGCTTAGTGATTGATATGTTTGTGATTGTACATCATGTGCCTTAGGGAATTTCCATTTCCCCCCTCTCATTACCTTTAGTTAAGTCACCTTCTTCTAAAGTTTCTTCTTCTCCCTCTAGGGTCCCTTCTATGACCCATTTTCTCCCTAACTTCCCCATTTTAGGGAGAGCATCCGATTTTTTACTTTTTGTGACTGACTAATCTTACTTAGCTTAACATTTTCCAGTTCCATCCATTTCCCTGCAAATTACATAATTTTGTTCTTCCTTATGGCTGAACAAAAGTCCTGTGTGTACATATCCCATAGTTTTGTAATCCATTCATTTGTTGATGGACATCTTGGCTGGTTCTATAGTTTGGAAATTGTGAGTTGTTTGGCTATAAACATAAATATGCATGCATGAGTCTGATAGTTTGTTTCCATTCTTTTGGATATGGAAACAAGTGGTATTGCTGGATCATATGGTGGATTCATTCCCATTCATCTGAAAATCTTCCATATTGTTTTCCAAAGTGGTTGCACTAATTTGCAATCCCACTAACAATGTATTAGAGTTCCCACTTCTCCACACCCACTCCAGAATCTGTTGTTGTTTGTGTTTTTGATGATTGCCATTCTAATTGGCAGTAGGTGAAATCTCAAGGTAGTTTTGATTTGCATCTCTCTGATTGCTAATGATGTTGAACATTTTTCATACATTTATTGGTCATTTGTATTTCTTTTTTTGTGAAGTGTCTATTTAGCTCATCTGGAGTCCCTCTTATGTCCCATTTTCTCCCTAGATTCCACATATTAGGAAGAGCATATGATTTTTTACTTTTTGTGACTGACTAATCTCACTTAACATAATGTTTTCTAGTTCCATCCATTTTCCTGCAAATGACATGATTTTGTTCTTTATGGCTGAACAAAATTCCATTGTGTACATATCCCATAGTTTTGTAATCCATTCATCTGTTGATGAACATCTAGGCTATTTCCATAGTTTGGCTATTGTGACTTGTGCAGCTATAAACATAGATATATATGCGTCGGTCTGATAGTTTGGTTTCCATTCTTTTGGGTAGATACCCAGAAGTGGTATTGCTGTATCATATGGTAAGTTCATTCCCATTCATCTGAGGATTTTCCAAAGTGGTTGCAGTAATTTGCAATCCCACCAACAATGTATTAGGGTTCCTACTTTCCCACACCCTCATCAGCATTTGTTGTTGTTTGTGTTTTTATGATTGCCATTCTGATTGGAGTTAGATGAAATCTCAAGGTAGTTTTGATTTGCATCTCTCTGATTACTAATGATATTGAGCATTTCCTCCTACATTTATTGGCCATTTGTATTTCTTCTTTTATGACGTGTCTTTTTAGATCCTTTGCCCATTTTTTGATTGGGTTATTTGTTTTCTTAGCTGTGATTTTCTTGAGTTCTCTGTATATCCTAGATATTAGTCCCCAATCAAAAGAGTAGCTGGCAAAAGTTTTCTCCCACTCTGTGGGCTCTCTGTTGAGGTTCTTGATAGTTTCCTTTGCTGCACAGAAGCTCTTCAGTTTAATGCAATCCCCTGTATTGGTCTTCCTTTGAGTTGATTGTGCTTTGGGGGTCTTGTTGAGAATGTTTTTACCTGAGCCAATGTGTTGAAGTGTTGGACTTGTGCCCTCTTCAAGTAGCTGCAAGGTCTTTGGCCTGACTTCCAGGTTTTTGATTCATCTTGAATCGACTCTTTTGCAGGTTGAGAAAGTGGAGTTTATTTCCATTTTTCTGTGTATGGTTAATCAGTTCTGCCAACTCTATTTGTTGAATAGGATGTCTTTTTTCCACTGTATGTTCTTGGCTCCTTTGTAAAAAATCAATTGACTGTAAGTGTGTGGCTTTGTTTCTGAGTCTTCTATTCTCCTCCATTGGTCTATGTGTCTGTTTTTTTTTTTTTTTTTGCCAATACTATGCTGTTTTTATTACTATGGTTCTGTAGTATAGTTTGAAGTCAGATATTGTGATATCTTCTGCATGGTCCTTATTGCTGACAACTGTTTTGACTATTATGGGTCTTTTCTTATTCCATATGAGTTTTATGATTTTTTTTAGTTCTATGGAGAATAGCCATGGTATTTTAGTAGGGATTGCATTGAATTTGTAGATCACTTTTGGTAGAGTAGCCATTTTAATAATATTTGTTTTGCTTATCCAAGAGCATAGGAGGTCTTCCCATATTCTAAAGTCTTCTTAAATTTCTTTCTTTAGTGTTTTATAATTTTCATCATAGAAGTCTTTTGCTTCCGTGGTTAGATTTATTCCTGAGCACTTTATTGTTTTGGGGGCTTTTGTGAATGGGATTGTTTTCCAGGTTTCTATCTCAGTAAATTTATGGTTGGCTTATAGAGAAGATATTGGTTTTTATAGATTGATTTTATATCCTGCTACTTTGTTGAATTTATTAATCAGCTCTAGTTTTTTATTGAGTTTTTAGGCTTGTCTAAATGTAGAATTATGTCATCTTCAAATAGAGACAATTTCAATTCTTCTTTTTCTATTTGTATTCCTTTGATTTTATTCTCTTGCCTTATTGTTCTGGCTAGAGTTTCTAGTACTATATTGAAAAGGAGTAGTGATAGTGGCATCCTTGTCTTGATCCTGTTTTTTTTTTTTTTTTTTTGGTACTGGGGATGGAACTCAGGGGCATTCTACTTCTGAGCTATACCCCCAGTCCTATTTTTTATTTTGAAACAGGGTCTCACTAAGTTGCGGAGTGCCTCACTAAGTAGCTGAGTCTGGCCGCAAACCCCAATCCTCCAGTCTCAGCCTCCCAAATGCTGGGCTTACAAGCATGTGCCACCACGCCTGGCTTGATCCTGTTTTTAAAGGGAATTTTTATAGCTTTTTTCTCCACTCAGTATGATGTTGACTTTGGGCTTATTGTAAATTTATCTCATGATTTTGTAGAGTGTAAATTGATTTCACAATTTTGTAGAATGTTTCTGCGATATTTCCCATTTCATCTCTTATTTTAGTGATTTGAGTTGATTCTATCTTTTGATTAGGTTTGCTACAAGTTTATAAATCTTGTTTATTTTTTCAAAAAACAGCTTTTTGTTTCACTGATCTTTTGTATATTTATATTATCTATTTCATTGATTTCTTTTTTGATTTTAATGATTTCCTGTCTTTCAATGGCTTTGCGATTAGACTATTCCTGTCTTTTAAGGGTTTTGAGGTATCATTAGGTTGTTTATTTGGTGATTTTTAGTTCTTCTGATGTGAGCACTCAGTACTTTGATTTTTTCTTTTAATACTGCTTGCAAAGTGTTCCAAAGATTTTGGTGTGTTGTAGATCTGATTCTATGAATTATTATTCTAGGAACCATTTACTTTGATTCTAGGAATTTTTAAAATATCTCCTCATATTTCTTCTTTGATCCAGTCCTCATTCAGAAGTGTGGTATTCAATCTCCATGTATTTATGTAATTGATCTGGGTCTTCCTGTTATTGATTTCTATTTCTATTTCATTATGGTCTGAAAAGATTCAGGGAACTATTTTTAATTAACTAATGCTTGATTTGTGGCCTAGAATATGAGCTATTTGAAGAAACTTCCATGAACAGTTTAAATGAATATGTATTTAGCTGACTTGGTGGAATATGCTACATATGTTTAATGAGTCCATTTTGTTTGTAATGTTCTTTAGATCTAAAGCATCTTTACTAATCTTTTGTCTGGAAGATGGATCTAGTAATGTGAGAGGTATGTCTCCCGAAATTAGTGTACTGGGGTCTGAAACTTAAGGTCACAAAACAGTTTGTCTTATGAAAGTGATTTCACCCCCATTTGGAGCATAAATCTTGATTATCATTATATCATCTTGCTGGATTATTCCTTTTGTCAGTAAGAAATGACCTGCTTTGTCTATTCTGATAAGTTTTGGGTTGAAGTCTAATTATTTGATATAAGAGATGCTACTCTTGAGTGTTTTCAAGCTCAATTTCATGGACTGTCTTATCCCAACTTTTCACTCCTAGTCTTCTAATACCTTTGCCTATAAAGTGTTTTTTGCAAACAACATATAGATGGATTATGTTCTTTAATCCATTTTGTGAATCTATGTCTTTTTTTCACTGTATCTTTCTGTTTACTCACTTTAAAAAGGTAGATTTGGGGTGGGGAGCACTGAGTAATTTTACTGTAAAGAGGGAGGTATGTCAAAAGTTTGGGTACCTCTGCATCCAGCCACAGACACCAAAAATTATCTGAAGAAATATGAGACTCAAACATTATCTGAAGAAATGTGAGACTCCAAGTGAGAACTACTCACTGAAACTAGTCACTTCAAAAATCCAGAGTCTATGTCTTTTAAATAAGGAGTTGAGGCCATTGATATGCAGTGTTATTATTTAGACATGATTTTTACTTACTGTAATTGTCAGTTTGAGATAGTCTTAATTCTTTGCTTAGTTGTTCATTTAATGGCTGTCATTCCTTCTCTGGTTCTGATGTTTATTTTTATTTCTTCTTTGTGATTGATTTATGTATTTTTCTAGTGTCAGTTTGGTAGACACAAATTCTTTTAGATCTGTTTTTCTTGAAAGATTTTAATTTCTCCATTGGTCTCAAAAGTAGTCTTGACTGGAAGCTGATTTATTTCAGTTTGGAGTACATTGTTCCAGGCCCTCCTGACTTTCATGACTTAGTTTGAGAAGTATGAAGTGATTCTTATTGTTTATCTGTGAATGTCACCCTGTCTTTTGCTTTTCATATATTTAAGATTCTCTTCTTGATCTCTATGTTAGTTTTTTTGATTATTATATGATATGGAGAAATTCTTCTTTGGTCTTGTCTAATTGAGGTTCTGAATGACTCCTGTACTTATGTGTCTATCTTGTTTTCTATTTTTGGGTAGAGTTATCTGATATTATTTCTCTAAAGGGAGTTTTTAAATTCCTTTGGTTTGGGCTGCTAGACCTCTCTTCTATGCTGATTATTCTTGGATTTATTCATTTAAAATTACCTTAAATCTCTTGTATTATTTGGTTATGTTTTCAAATTGTCTTCTCTATATTGTTGACTGCATGCTCATTTTTAAAAAAATATATATACATTTATTGGTGAATTGTAGTCTCACATTGTCCCAGTCAATATTCTCACACATGTAATCCAAAACAACTATCCATACAATTTAGAGGAAGAGAGTTTTTTGGGGGATTTAGAGATTCACTTCATTTCAGGAGGGTATGTAGAGCTCAGAGCAATGATGGTGGAAAATGGAGTAAGGGAAAACGAAAGGCTTCATGCTCACATCACAGAGGCTGGAAGCAGAGAGAGCAGGGGAGATAATGACCAAGACCACCCCTCCTAAGTGATCAAGCCCCATTTCCAATATTGCTACATTGTTTCTATGAGGGCTAGGGAACATTCTAAATCCAAGCCATTACTTCTTACCCCTGGCTCTCTAGACATCACAGCAACCTCACAATGCAAAATTAATTTAGCCTGTCTCCAAGAGTTCCATAATCTTAAGTTTTAGCATCACTCAAAATTCTAGTCCAAAGTCTCCTGAGACCCAAAGTAAATTCTTGACTGTGAGCCCCTGTAAAAATAGAAAGCAAGTTACACACATCTGCTGTACAATGACACAGATTAAACATTTGTATTCCAAAAGGGAGAAATAGGGACATAGAAAGAAGAAATGGGATATAAACAGTGTCAAAATAAAGCAGGACAAGTATTTGAACCTGCAGTTCTACTTCTGGCATCCAGGGCACATGATGGTGAGATGCAACCTCCAAGGTTCCTTGGCAGTCTCACCCCTAGAGCCTGGATGATTGCAATGGGCAGCATACTGGCTTTTCTAGCCTGTCTCTATGATTTGTAGCTTGTAGCCATGCCATGTGGCCATTCATATTTCCGTAATCTCCAAATTTCAGGCCATTTCCTTGCAATGTTGGCTTCACCATCACAGCTTCACATATTGCCCCATTTTGACTTGCTTGCAGGAATTCTGATTCTGCTGCATGTTGTCTGGATTCCAAGGCCTTCCTTTGAAATCTAGGAGAAAGCCACCACAAGCCCCTTTTCAGCAAAGCCAGTAATATGTGAGCACTGAGATTGATCACCAGCAAAAATGTAGCCATGTCCTCTTCAATCACTGACGGTGGGCCCTTTTCAATTGCAGCCACGTGGCCTGCCTCCACCTGGGTCACCACTAGGTCTGCCTCCATCATGGCTGCTGCTGGCCTCACCTCCATCAGGTTCACCAATTCCTTCTTCTTTCATCCATCTTATTTTTTTCCCACAACATCATCTTTCTGTGGTCTAGTTTTACACATGCCTTTCTGGCCAAACTGAAAACCTACAAAGTCTCTCTACTTTATTTTCCACTACCAAAATTTGGTGTACAATTTGCTGAATGCAGACATCAATATTCATATTGCAGTTTGGATACTATTCTGTTTTGAGATTTCTTCCATCAGCTTCATCAGTCCAACATCTTTAAATTCTACGTCACACAAACTTTCAGAACACAGGCAAAATGTCAATAAGTTATTTGCCAGAATGTAACACATATGGCCTGTACTCCATTTTACTATGGAATCCTTTTTGTCCTCAGAAACCTCCTGAATATCTCTACCATCTGCCTTTCTAGCCACATTCTGACTCTTCCAACTTCTTCTCATAAACCAGTTCCAAAACTCACAAAACACATTTGCAGACTTAGATACAGCAACAACCTCACTCCCAGTACCTTCCTCTAGTAATTTCAGTTTCTGGTCTAATTTGCAAGTCTTTGATTCATTTTGAGTTTACTTTTGTGAGAGGTTTGGGTTTAATTCCATTTTTCTATACATGGATAACCAGTTTTGCCATTTGTTGGAGAGGCTGTCTTTTCTCCAGGATATATTTTTGCCACCTTTATGACAAAAATCAAATGTCTATAAGCATGTGGATTTGTTTTTGTATGCATATTCTTTTTCTGATGAACTATATTCTAAGAGTGAGACTCTGTTTTCCATGTAGTCTAGGCTGCCATTGATGGTTTCTATTGAAGTTTTTACTTCATCTATTGCACCCTTCATTTCTTTCAGAACTTCTTTTTTATACCTATTCAGGATATTGTTCTCTTTATTGGTATGTTCTTCACATTCTTTAGACTTTCTCTTTTCTTATTTCTAAAGTCTTAGATCATATAATTAAAGTTATGAATCCTATAACTAAGTTATGGATTCTCTTTCTGGCATTCTTGTGCCTCTTAATTGGTGATTTCCATTGTTGTGGAGTTGTGGGAGCTCATTGTTTCTTTGCTGGTCTTCTTTATCATGTGTTCAGGACTCTTAAATCGGCATCTTTGTTGCATTTGCTTTCTTTCTTTGTGTGGAAGTCCTATATTGAATCGCTTTCTCTTTATGATGTATTCTGTTCTCGAGGTAAGTATTTGTCTCCAGGTATGACTACCTATTGTAGGTAGCCAATAACTGTTTGCCAGCTTTTATCCTCACAGAGTTGAGGCCAAAGTTGGCCAGAGGTTGTAGTATTTCAAAGTAACTGGGGTGTCTTCCTGGCTTATATTCCCCAGAGAAATCCCCCTTCCTATTCCTCTGGTTACGGAGGCCACCTTATACCCTGTTCTCTGCTGAAGTCACAAGAGACCTTTTGCTCCACAAAGTTCCATGTTCTGCCTAGGGTTTACTATTTCTGTGGGACCATCTGTTGTCCTTCTAACTGCGGTCACTGTTAGATCCTGCAGGCTGCTTGCTTCAGGGTCCAGAATCCACCTTTCTAAGGTTCTTGTATCATCCTTTGATATTCTGCTTGCACCTCACCAAGAGCATGGTTTTACAGTGTCCTCAGGGCTCTGTGGTGAGAGCCACCCACTGCAATCCAAACTGAGTCTGACAGGTGATCACAACATTCAGTTGAGCTTTATCATCCTGAGAGACCATGGTTGAGGACTGTGTCCTGTATCATCCTCTCCCTCTGCAGGCACTGGATTGCAGCTCCTTTAGGTCTCAGTGGGGGAAGCTGGCTCTGCCAACCAGCTGCCATGGTGATGTTAATAAATTGTAGCCATTAATGTCCAAGGACCCTCCTGTTGCCATCGAGTACAGGCTCAGCAATACAAATAATTATGACCTTCTGTTGAGTGTTTATTACCCTGTGAGACTACCACTGCAGTCTTAGGTCCTCTGATGTGCCATCGTTCCACCAGTATTGGGTTCCAGAAACTCCAGTTCTCAGTGGGTAGAGCCAGCTCTGCCATCCAGTCACAATTGCAGTGTCAATGTCAGAGGCCTGCCGGTCAGCGTGTTAATAGGAATCAGGCTCAGTGGTTCAGATCATTACAACTTTTCATTAAGTGTTTATCATCCTGAGAGAACACTAATACAGTCTGTGTCCTGTGCATCTCTCCTTTTTAGCCTTCTGTAGGTGAGGGGTGACTCTGTCTGTCAGCTTGAATCAAGTTAGTGTCCAGAGACCTGCCAACCCGCTTGTCAATGAGGCTCAGGCTCAGCAGTAGGAATGCTCCTGATTTTCAGTTGTATTTTACTACTTTGGGATACTGCAACTGGGGTATACAGTACCCAATTTCTGGGTGGCCTGGAGGGATGAGGTAGACTGCTGCCTTGTCTCCCATCCCTGATATCTCTAGGGGCTTTTAGGATATTCTCAGATCCAGTATGTCTGATTTTTTTTTTTTTCAGTACTGGGGATTGAACCCAGGGACATTCTACCGTTGAGCTCCACCCCCAGTCATATTTTTTATTCTTTATTTTGAAACAGGGTCTCATTAAGTTGCGGAGTGCCTCACTAGGTAGCTGAGACTGGCCGTGAACCTGAATCCTCCAGTCTCAGCCTCCCGAATGCTGGGATTACAAGTGTGGGACACCACGCCCGGCTAGTATGTCTGATTTTAATGTCCCAGAATCTGTAGGGATCTTCAGCAAACTTCCAGACACTGTGAGTTCAGTAGATTCCACCAAGATCTCATCCCCAATCCCAAGCCACATGGACTCCTGCTGAAACTGACTGTAAACTCATGATCACCAATGAGGTATATTGGAGCCTGTTAACATTCTGAAGGAAGAGTCTGTTTCCTCTAGATTCCAATTCTGACACATTCTACCGTAGCCATAGTGATATTCTATGGACAGCCTGGCTGGGTGATTAGGAGGTTCATGGGTGTAGAGAGCAAGTTACACTTGTCCTTGTGGCTGGTATTCTGTACCTGCTTGGTCAATAGGATTACCTGCTGGTAATCTTATCCTGGAGAAGGGGATCCCCTCTTCATGCCTGCAGTGGTTGGAATCAGCCAGGCACGTTCCTACATGAGCTCCACCATATTTTTCCTCAACAACATTATCTTCAATTTAATTTGTATGTTCTCCCCTTGAGCACCTGAAAATGATCCTGGAGTAAGTGTTCTCAAACCTTCAGAAGTATGCGTGTAGGATTCTAGATGTCAATGAATCTTCTGACATTGTGTGCAAATTGGCATTTACATGGAGAGAAACTACAACTTTCATTGAGTTCTCAAAGGGTCCTACAAAGTTACCAAGAGGAGGTATTCCTAAGCCCAGAGGAAGAGGTTCCTCTGTTCTGGGGTATCAACTGAGAAACAGCCTGGACCTCAACACCTTAGGAATAATGAAGCTGAGGGAGGATAAGTCCTGAAAAAAATCCTGAGAGCTTGCTTCCTAAGCAGGTGATTGGAATGCTGAAGGTACTCCAGAGAAGAGTCTTGAGGAAAATGGTCCTTACATAGAATGAGGAATATCTGCACCACAGGCCACTCTGAATACCTGAAGGGTGGAGTAATGAGCAAAAATTAGAATCAACTGTTTCACCACGTGAAAAAGGCATGAATCTTAAAAACTTAATAACTAGTGAATATATGGTGTGTGTTATGTTTATTAACATCATTTAAGAAAATTAAGACATTCAGCATGGCTGGGTGTTGTGGCACATGCCTGTAATCCCAGTACTTAGGAGGCTAAGACAGGAAGATTGCAGGTTTGAGGCCAGCCTCAGCAACTTATTGAGGCTGTTGTCAACCTTAGCATAACATTCTATAGTTCCATTCATTTCCCTATAAATGACATAATTTTATTCTTCTTCATGGCTGAGTAAAGCTCCAATATGTGCATGTATCATTTATTTTTTTTCTTTTTATTTGTAACTCATAATTTTCCTTAGACATTTTCTCTTTAATCCATCCTGGGAGAAATTTTGAGGATATAGTCCTCTACTTAGCAGCTGCCGATAGAGAAAAGTCTAAAAATGCAAAAGAGAGGAAAGAGCTGTTAATGAAGATGTGAGATATAGTAGAATTATAAACAATAAATCCATTGAGGAAAAAGGTTTAAGACAAAGTTAGGGGCCACAACCCTTAAAATAATATTAACCTACTATTTTGTACACTGTAGGAACTTGTGTTAATATCTTAAAATTGTGACTACTCTCTTTTCTTTTGGATACTAGCAAACTAACAAAAATTGGCTTTCCATTGTATTTACAACAAAGGAGATCTTTTTTGGTGGCAGACTTCAGGAATGATTGCTGTGGCCTATAATATATAACCTAAAATCTGCTGTTATATGCTGTTCAATAATTGATAGCCTTATTGGGCACGGGGGTGCATTACTGTAATTCTGGCTACTTGGGAGGTTGAGGCAGGAGATTTGCAAGGTCAAGGCCAGCCTGGACAACTTAGCAAGACTGTGTATCAAAATAAACATTTAAAAAGAATTGGGAATGTAGTTCAGTAGCAGAACACTTTCCTAGCACATGTGAGGTCCTGGATTTAATTCCCAGTACCACCTAATAAAATCAATAATAATAACTGATACTCCCTAGATAATATTTGAATGAATGTTTCTGGTTTCTGAGGACATAAATTGTTTCCCAACATTTTATTATAAACATTTAAAACCATTGAAATAATTTTTTTGATGAGCATGTGTATATCCACCACCTACATTCTATCAAGAACATTTTTGATACTTGCTTCATCTGTCTCTCTACTTACAGACATCACTGTACTTTTTTTTTCTTGCTAGCTTTTAGAGCATTGAACCCAGGGTCTCTTGTATGCTAAGCATGCATGGTACCATTGAGCTACACCCTCAGAACCTGTTTATATTCTTTTAAGGAAAAAACTCAAAATTTTCCCTAAGTAAAGTAAAGTAGAGACTCTTGTAGATTCACTATCTTATTAGTAACATGTGAATAATTACTGTTAATTCCATATACAAAATGTACTTATTTCTTTCCGTGAAGAGATTGTAAGCCTATGCACCAAGAAAGAGGGATCCATAGACATAATATTTGTAGGCTGAGGAGAGAAGTAATGATTTTGAATAGCCACTGAAACTTGAGAAAAAATTGACTTGGGTGCTATTTTAGTCTGCCTTTCTGTTGTTGTGACTAAAATACTTAAAATAAGCAACATAGAGAAAGAAAAATTACTTGATTTCAGAGGTACAGTCCAGTATTGGCCAGAATTGGCCAACTTCAAGGCACGTGGAGATGCAGAAATGCTGAGCTCAACTCAAGGGCAGCCAAAAACAGAAAGGAAGTGACCAGGGACAGATATAATCTCAAAGGTCATACCTTCAGCAACCTACTTCCTCTGGCCATACCCCACCTGCCTAAGTTATTACTCCTCAGCAAATCCATTCAAATTATTAATCCTTTAGTGGGTTTATTCCTCAGTAGGATTCCAGCCAGATTCAATTATTTCACCTCTGAATATTATTGCATTGGGGAAATGTTTTCAACACATGAGCCTTTGAGGGGAACATTCAGAACCCAAACCATAACCAGGACCAAAGAGTATTGCCAGTAGAGGATTGACATATTTTTGAAGTATCGCCAATATGCATGTTTGTGCTATGCTCTCCACTGGTCCCAAGAGGAGCAGAAGGTCTAGATGGCTGGATTAATGCATATTGAGCAGATGTTACAGGAATACAGTGAGTGAAAAGAGCTGAAGGTGCTGAAAAGAGAGGGTTAAAAGTGACACAGTAATACCTTCATCATCTCACTAACATGTACAGGGAGAGGGGGGTGTGGTGGAGGATCCGGAGGGAAACTCCAAGTTTTATGTACATGTATGTTTGTATCACTTTGAATCTCACTATAATGTATAGTTACAATGTGCTAGTAAATTTATAAAAATTACAGGAAATGAAACAGTGATTTTTCTCAGCTGGAACAATGTGAAACTAAAGATTAGAGGGAAACACTAAACTTTGAGGGCAAGGAGAGGGCAAATGGAAAATGATTGAATATTACCAGAACAAGTATAATGGTAGTCAGAGGGTGAGAAAACTCAAAGGACATGAGTCTTTAATCATTATCATTCATCATTTCAGAGCTAGAGCATGATAGAGTATAAATGAGGACAGAAATGAGAATATAGGTCAGGAACATAGTGGCTGAAAGAGAAGGTAAAAAAATTGGGATGCTAGGATGTTTCCACAAAATGATACATTTTGTGAAATGTATCATTAGAACCATGTGACTGAGTCAAGCACCAAAGCTTTGTATATGAGATAGGCTCAATCTTGGCTGATATATAAGGAGTAGACTCATGGAGATATTATAGAAGGTTTTCCTCCTTTAGGGAGGATGTGGAGAAACCCTTGCTCTTTTTTGTGCTACTTTTGTGTATATTTGTTACAGGTTGTTAGAGATGCTGTATCAATCTTGTAACCATTAAAGAAATTGAAATAATTGCTGAGAAGGCACCTCAGAACTCTGACATGCTCAACCTGCTACAAAACCCTTCAGCTGCCTCCCTCAGCCTCTTACAGGTATGACTCAGGTATCTCCCAGAATCATCTTTCCCTGTGCTTATGAATGAGAGAGTGAAGGTTATTAAAAGGAACGTGAACCAGAGATGATCTTTTCTGGATGTCTCCAGTCCCCAACCTGAGATAGCCTGATCTAAGAAGAAAGCCAAGCCAATGGCTCTTAATTGATAACCTTAGACTGTGTGATAAAGGAAGAACATTAGACAATTAGTTATAATGAGCTCCATAATCATTGTTTAAAAGTTTCTTACTTTTCTCTTTAAATTGACCAGAAGTCCTGAGGGACATCATTAAAAGTTCAGGGTTTTTAACACCAAGGGAATGGACATTTGTTTAGACTTATCAGGTTCTAATGAGAAAATGGCCCAATGATTATGCATGCATAATTAAGATTTAGAGTTCAGTTTGAGTTCAGTTCATCCCCTGCACACCACTAGAGTAACCAAATACAATCCTCCATGGGAAACTCTTTAAAATTACAATAATATGGTTTCCTGAGGGAGTGTGAAGGATGCAGCAGTTTCAAAAAAGACTTCTTTCTTAGAGATGATGGTGTATAACTTATTTTAAATGAACACTGTCCAGTAGTACAAGACTTAGTCATGATATGAGTCCTGAGACTCATGATAGATGGCAAGGGAATGACTAGATCATGAATCTAAGCATTAGTCTCAGAGGTGATCAAGAGATTGGCATGCCCAGTTCCCCAGGAAATGTATCACTGCAGCCAATGACTTGATTGGTGGCTAAAATGGGATGTAGCTAAAAATGATTTTATTTAGGTCCCTGATCTTGACAGTCATTTTAGGGAAAATTGACTTCAAACTGGCCCATATAAGATTAGAGTTGCTGTGGTATGGGTCTTCTAGGAAGTCCTTATCTATTCCAGCACAATCTGTGATTCATTTCTTCCTGTAATGCTTTTAGGCAGTAACTATGTTTTTGTGTTTCTATTTTAATAATAATACTTCAGTTTACGAATTTAGAATATCTCAGAAACTGTTCTGAGTGCTTTACATATAAATTAAATAATTTAATCCACAATATAGGCTCCACAAGGTATGTACAATTATTATTCTTATTTTAAAGATAAAGAAACCAAGGCTTAGTAGGTCAAGCTACTGACTCAAAGTCTTCCTATTTGTATGTGATAGAATTTAGACCCTTTACCCCAATTCCAGAACCTAGATTTATAATCACTATGTTATATAAATTCTCTATTATTAGACCAAGGTATAGTGATCAGAGTCAGCCTCTGACTTTTCAAACTTTTAAAACTTTTCCATTGCTCTACAACCTGCAGAGAGTGATTAAAACAGGAATCCTTTTTCATTGAAGCCTGTATGAATATAAGGCAAGGCAGATGTACTTCAGAAAGATCAGAGCAATCTTCTTTATATCTGTGAGGTGTCATTTACAGTAGGTATATAATTAATTAATAAATAAATATGAAGTACTTAATGAGCCCAGTTTATATTCTGCTGAGGAAAGAGTGATGTTTTACAGGAGTAGCTACTCTCAAATTCTTAAGAACATATTTTGTGATGAGTTTGGAAAACTTAAATTGCCTTGAGATTCTAGGCTTATTTTTCTAGAATAATGAGAAGCTCAGAAGTAAGAATTCCAGGGTGATACCATGGATCAAAGATAGCACAGAGACCCAAGGTTTTTTGTGTCTTTCTGATCCACTAAACTTAGCAACAAGTTGCCTTCTCATTGCAAGATGGTGGAGGGAGTGTTGTAGGCGACTGTAGGTTTATTTTTCTGTTTTTAGATTTCTTGAATCTTTTCTTTTTGTTAATTATGATTCTCTAACCTGCCTTAGAAGGATAAACCATTTAGATGGACCTCTGGTTTCCATAACATTTTTAATCTTTCAAAACTCTCATCAATCTAAAACACTACTCTTGTTTATTTTGACATCTTTTAATATAATTGTGCACAACATTGTCATCAGAGAAGCTTCACTTAAAACCCATGAGAATTTTGGCTTCCTTTATTTTATCAGTATTTTTTCTCACAGTGACCTCAGAGGGATGAAAGTAACTATATAAAAGGAAAAGAGGAAGGAAAGAAGAATATATTTGGTTTCTGAAGTTATTTCTGAAGTCCAAATGACATTCTGAGATGGTAATATACATGTAAGAGTTAAACTGACTAGAAAATGACGTCTAGACAAGCCTCTGATTAAAAAAAAATTAAGCCCTGTGTTTAGCTGAAAATGTTGAAATAATTTCTACAGCAATCATTTTACTCTCTAAGATGTTGGCTGGTGTCTGCCATCATCTGCCTTTATTTTAATCTCCCCCTGCTGATATTTGGGTCATAAAATGTGGTTCCCTGTTTCAAAGAAAAACTCAAAATTAAGAGGTTGATATCATAGCTTTAAGGGAAAAACCTGGAAAAAATGCAAAGAGGCTGCATACTAAGATTTCTTTAATTAGATATAACCAGCTGCATCAGTCTCATGTCTCAGGGTGAAAAAAGCATTTGCCATACTAGTAGAAACATCTTCACTTCCTGTGAGCTATCCAGGGTACTGAACTTCCTCTGCCTTCAAATAGCAAATTCATGTTTTTGTGTCTGTCCTAGTTATGCTGTGAATACTCTATTGAATTTTTAGGGCAAATTTGATCTTCTGGCTATAAGAATATGAAAAGAAGAAAATTAACCACAAAACCACTACCTCCAAGCAAATATTAATAATATGTAGATTCATTTACCTACAGTCTTTTTTCTATACATATTTTTAAATATTTGAAACCGTTCTGAATAAGCAATGCTATTTTGTACATTTCTCTTTTACATGGTGGCACATGTATTTCTTTTCATTATAAACTCTCCCCCCCTCCTTTTTCTTTTTGTATTGGATATTGAACCTAGGGCATTCTACCTCTGAGATATGCCTCTAGACCTTTAAAAGTTGTATTTATAAAAAATTAAGATTAGAATACTCTAGCAATATAGGTATATCCATGTTTGTAGCAGAACAATTAACAATAGCCAAATTATGGAACCAACCCATGTGCCAGGCAACAGATGAATGGATAAAGAAAATGTGACATACATATACACAATGGAATTCTACTCAGCCACAAAGAACACAATTATGTCATTTACAGGAAAATGGATGGAACTACAGAATATTATGCTAAGTAAGATCAGCCAGTCTCAGAAAGTCAAGTGTCATATGTTTTCCCTCATCTGTGGAAACTTAGACTGAACCCTGAAATTTCAAGAACTGTGAGAAAATAAATCTTACTCCAACTAAGCTGTGCAGTCAGATTTTGTTTCAGTTTACAGCTGTGAGAATATTGACAGAAACAATGGATGAGAGGGGAGAAGAACAGAACACTAAAATTACATAATACACTATTCTCTTCATGTAACTCTTAAGCACAATATTGTGTTTGGGGGATGCATACCTAGGCAGTAAAACTCTAAAGCACAGCAAGAAAATGATTATCATAATTGTCAAAACTGTAATTATCTTTAGAGAAAAGAAGCCGGTTGTGACTGTGAAGAGGCAAGTTGGCAGATGCAGTTCATGATGTGTTGTCAATTAGCTTTCCAACTAATTATAACTTACAAGCATTTTTACCTTTAAAGATATATTTTAGCTGTATATTCATCTTATGACCTTTTGACTGTTTTATATACTGTATACATAAAGGTAGTATATGTAGTAACGTTGCCTGTGTATATTTAAGTATATGTTTATATATTATGTAAAAACTTGAAAGAATACATACAAATCTCATAATAGTAGTTATGGGAAACTATGAATGAGGAACAAGGATGAGAGAGTCTTTGCAATGTATACATCTATAAATAATTAAATATATTGCTTTTTTTACTCCATAATCTTCTATTTTGGTAATGACTTTCAAAAAAATTTCTTCCTGTGTAATTTTCTTGATTGTGTGAATCAGCCATCTAATAAGCACTCAGGCCTATTTTTGGATGTTGAATTTTGATGTTATTGATTACAGATGCTGATTTTTTTTAACAGTGTTAACTGCTGTTTGTGATGATGATGGTTTTGATTGTTTAGTGTTGTTATCTTCCATTTAAGCATATAATTCACAGCATCTTTTGTACAGTTTGCTCACCTCTGTTCTCAATTTTTTATCTTCTTTCTCACCAGTATTTTCATTTGATCACATAGTGTTTCAAGGTTATCTTTCAATATTCATAAATTCTATTGTGAAGAATAGAAGCAAGAATGATTGATGATTAAGAAGACAAAGCAATAGTTGGATCTACCTTGTTGAATGAGCAGTGCTGTAGTTTGAATGTTGTTTGTTCCCCACAAGTTCATGTGTTGAAAGTTTGGTATCAGTGATGGCAAAAGGTGGAGGGACCTTTAAGAGGTGGGAGCTAGTGGAAGGCCATCAGGTCATTGGGTCACTACACTGGAATAAATTAAGGTAGTTTTCTTTTGGGGGGTGGTGGTGGATCTGGGTTAGTTTTCACAAGAGGAATATTACAAAAGAACAAGGCTGGCCCCTATCTGGCTTTCTTTCTTGCCATGAAATCTCTCCCTCTTTCATGCATCTCTGCCATGTTGCCATCCACACTGTGACACAGCCAAGGATGACTTCACTAGAGTCAAGCCAATGCTAACATCATTCCTTTAAATCTCGAACTGTGTGCTAAATAACCTTTTATTTTTATACATTATGCAGCCTTGCATATTTTGTGATAGCAACAGAAAACAGACTAATATATTCAATTAAAAGATAGAATTAAACAGGTAAACTCACTGCATTGGTGTATCCAATATAAGTCCCAGAATAGTTATTCTCCATTTATTCATAATGTAATAGAACATATTTTCCCTTAAGTAATTTTACCAGGGCATGTAGCTACCAAATTAGAGATGATTTTTCTTAGCTTGGCCATGAGAATATCATGTGGTGTGTAGGGGAAGTGAATATAGTTTCCATGTGGAATCCTTAAAGAGAAATTGCTTGCTTTCCACTTTCTTTTTTTCTCTTTGTGGGATGAAATTCATGTATGGTTCCAGTGAGCAATCTATTTATACAGCTAAAGACAGCACTCCAGTGATGCTAGGGAGTGATATGAAGAGCTGTTATGGAGCAATGCCTTTACATATTTTGGACCACTTACCTGCTTCTATTATGTTAGAGAGAAATAAAATTATATCTTGTTAGAGCAACTATATTTTGGAATTTTTTATTATGAGTACCTGGATTCCAACTAATACAATTGCCTTATTTACTTCAGGGAAGCATATAGCACTTCTTAAGAAACAAAGAATATTAGACATAGGATGAAAACAGGTTAATATCTATCAGGGCTGATAGTTTAGCTCCCTTGGCATGCTGGTCCAATGAAATTTTGTTATTTTCCTCCAATAAGAGTTGAAAACTTAAAAATGTATCTCTCTAGACTCTATTGTAGTGTTATGATCATGTGGCCCAGTTCTAGTCAATGTGCTATATATGGAAATTGGCTGAGAATTTCTGGAAATTTTTGCTTTATAGATATTGCCTCCTTCCCTATTTCCTTCTTCCAACAGCATAAATGTAAAGTTTGGGGCTAAAACATCCACCTCATAGTCATGAGGAAAATGTCAAGAGCATCACAGATTTTAGTCCTAAAATCTTGGGCTATTGAATCTTTACCAGCAACTGCTTAATTAAAATGCCTCGTTACATGAGAAAAACAACTCCAAAATGTGTATAATTACCATGTAAATAAATTTTCTGCTATTCATAGCTAAACCCTTTTCCTAAGAGATTCATGAAAAAGAAAATTGAAAGTAACTCTCACCAAGGAAAAAGAAAGATAAAATTCCCTCAGCAGAAAGAAAAGAGTTCTGTTTCATAGTTAATTATTGCCACAAATGTGCTTCAAAACAAGCAGCAGCAGCAACAACAAAACATCAGTAGTATTAAATAGGAAGCACGTATTGCTCATGCATCTAGAGCTTGTTTGAGGTTGGATAGGTGCTCTTCTAATCTTCATAGGGCTTTTTAATATGCCCAAGAGTAACTTGTCCATTGGCTTATCTTTGATGCTTCATATGAGCTGGTTTAGTTGAGTCAGCTGTCCTCCACCTGTTTCTTATCCTCCAACACAATAGCCCTGACATATTCTCATGTTGATGTGTCAGAAATACAAAGATAATAAAATCTAATTGCATAAGTATTTTTCAAGTCTCTGTACATTGTCTGCTAATAACTCATGAGCCAAAGCAAATCATATAGCCCATGCCAGATTCTAGGAGTGAAACAGAATATTCAAGGTACAAAATATACCATCATATTAGGAAAAGTTTTTTGTTTATGTAGGAAAGGAGATAGTAACTGTGGTTATCTCCTTATTGATCTCTCTTGCGAAGTTAGAAATGGGTACTACTAACCTGTCTGGATCATTTTCCTCTCTGAAGATGCACATTCTAAAACAGCTGAAGCCGGGCATGGTGGCGCACGCTTGTAATCCCAGCATTCGGGAGGTTGAGACCAGAGGATCCGGGTTCGTGGCCAGCCTCAGCTACCTAGTGAGGCACTCCGCAACTTAGTGAGACTCGGTTTCAAAATAAAGAATAAAAAATAGGGCTGGGGGTATAGCTCGGAGGTAGAAGGTCCCTGAGTTCAGTCCCCAGTACCGAAAAAAAAAAAAAAAAACCCAGCTGAGATTAAAACATACACAAATTTTATTTAACTTATTTCATTTATTAAATTATTTAATTTATTTAAATTGATTTATTTAATGTATTATTACTTTTAAGTGTATTTTTTGTATTATCTACTCCATTATACTGCCCTTTCTATGTATTAGATATTTTTAATAATTACCATCAAATGCACCCAAAATTTATCATGTGCATGTGTTTAATTACATAGGTAGTACTATAGAATCATCGACTACTATAACTATCAATATTGTAAAGTGTTATTATTATTATTATTATTATCAGCCCATCAAATACAAGGAAATATAATGCTTCAAATCTGATTCTTCATCATGTTGTTTTTCTTCTGTATTTTAGTTTTACTTTTTAGCCCTCCAAATTAGTTACTTTTCTTACCAATACTTTCTATAAACAGTATGTAAAGGTTAAGCAACATGGGAAATGACTATAATACACCTAATTGCAATTTTAAAAAGAGAAAATAAAAAAAATTAGGGAGAAGCAATATTCAGAGGAATAATTTCTGAAAGTTTCTAGAATTGATAAAATATATGAGCCTTCTTATTTAGGAAACATAATGAAATACAAGGATCAAAAATAAAATTAAATCCAAACCTAGAAAACAATTCAGTAAAATGGCCATTCAGCAAAGGCAAAAGGGCCCTGTAAAAGTAGCCATGGAGAAAAGCTAAATTACCTACATGAGCCAGAAAGTAGTCTAATTGTTGACTTTTGAACATTAATGATAGAAGCAGAAAAGTCTTCTTAAAAGGTTAAGCAAAAGCACTCCTGTTTTCTCAAATTTTATACCCTGCTAAACTAATATGTAAGTTTTAAAAGTATAATATTTTCAGACAAAACCAGAAAGTTCCTGCTAAATATCCTTTTGAAGAAATTTCTAAAACAGTGTTCTTCAAGCTTAAACATGTATGTAAAGTGGATTATTTTATAAGACACATTTCTTAAAGTGATGTAAAGTTTTTATGTTGAAAGCTACTGTTTTTTTTTTTTTTTTTTTTTTTGTAGACCATTTTTTGGATCTATTTCAGGAAGAAAAAATATAACCCAGAAGGAAAGACAGACATAAGAAAGGATGCTGTATAAAAAAAGCATTGGTGCTATTAAAACAGAAAGAAAGTGGCAGAAATATTTGAGAAAATATTGGTCAAAAACTCCTCATACTTGATGAAGGACATGACTCTACACATACAAGGATCTCAACAAAATGTAATGGGGTAAACTCAAAAGGATCCACACCACAACACATTTTAATCAAATTGTCAAAAGCCAAATAGAGGATATCAAAGATAGTGAGAAAGATGTGATTCATTATGTACACAGAATTAAAATTAACAGCCATTTTTCTTCAGAAACCACATAGGCCGAAGTGTAATAATATGACACCAGTAAAGTGCTGGGAAAAACATGTTAACCAAGAATTCTATTCTTAGCAAGACTATTCTTCAAAAAAAATAGGAAAAACTATATTTCCTATTACAGCCAATAGATTTCACCAAACATACACTTTAACTGCAAAAAAATGCTAAAGGGAGTATTTCAGGTTGAAATAAAAAACAGTCACAGTAAGTAACCTGAAGATTAATGAAGAAATAAAAGTCAGTAGTAAAAGTAACTACCTAGGTAAATATACATGGACATATAAAAATAAAGTATTATAATATTTTCATATGTAACTCCACTTTTATTTCCAACATGGTTTAAAAGACAAATGCATAAAAATAATTATAAATCTATTATTGAATATATAATATTTAAAATGTAATTTGTGACAAGAACAGCATACATTGGGGGAAAAGCTGAGTTTTCCTATAATATTCAAGCTTCGTTGGTTTCAGTTCAAGCTAGATAGTTAAAACATTGAGATGTTAATTGTAATCACAGTGGTAATCACTAACAAAATATCTAAAATATATCACTAAAAGGAGATGAGAAGGGAATACAAATGGAACGCCACACAAATCAACTAAATACAAATATATAGAGCAATGGAGGAAAAAGAGACAAAATGCATAAACACACTGAAAATAGTAATTCTCAACAGTAATGTGAATGTATTAAACTTTCCAGTCAATGTAAATGTGGATAAAACAGTTCAATAAAATGCAAAAGTTGGCAAAATTACTTTACAAACATGATCTAACTATATATTATCTATAAGAGACACACTTAAGATCCATATATATATATATAATATGTATTATATATATATATATATATATGAAAGTGATGGAATTTTCCACACAAATATACTGTCAGATAAAATATACCTTAAGTCAAGAATTGTTACAAGATACAAAGAGCAATGTTATATACGTTGATAAAGGGTCAGTTTATCAAGAAAATACATCAGTTATAAACATCAAACAAAAGAATTTTAAAGTATATGATGCAAACATTGACACATGCAAAGGGAGAAAGAGATTTATAATAATAGTTGGAGGCTTCAAAATTCCACTTCCAATAATAGATACAATACCTATATATAAGATTAGTAAGGAAACAGAAGACTAACAAAACTACAAACCAATGAAACCTAATAGACATATATGGAGCACTCCTCCCAACAACAATTAAATACACATTCTTCTCAAGTACACATGGAACATTTTCCAGGATATAAAGTGTTGGCTTTCCATCACTCTAACAAATACCTGAGATAGATCAGCTGCTTATAAAGACAAAGGTTTAGTTTGTACCACAACTTTGAAAGTTTCAGTCCATGATAAGTTGACTCCATTGCTTGGCAGTGTGGTGAGGTAGCACATTATGGCAGAACCTTGTGATGGAGCAAAACCATTCATGTCATAACAGAATGAAACAGAGTGAAGCAGGAAGACAACAGGTTCCTACAATCTTTGAAGGTATACCTTCAATGACCTAAGACCTCCCACTAAGCGCCACCAACTCTGAATAGCACCAAGCTGAGGACCAAACATTCTAGATATGGGCTTTTGTGGGATATTCCACATCCAAACTATATCATTCTACCCTCTGGATCCCAAAATATCTGACAACCTAGGCAAAGGGCCTGACTCCATGTATCCCAACAAACTGGGTCTGGCCACTCACCCCAAACCTCAAACAGTAAAATAGTGAAAAGGGAAATGAAATGATAATGAATATGGGCATATTTGCCAAAATGAGATACAGCATCTCAATCCTGTCTTTGGGGTACTGACAGGAGCTCAGCGTTTAAATAGATGAAAAACTGGGTTTAGGGATGAATGGCATGCAGAAGTAAGGAGTCTTGATCAAACTGTGTCTTGTTGATTATTCTCTCAGTTCTGGTTCTGCAAGGTGGCTTTGGAGAAATTCTTGTAACTTGAAAGGGCAATTTCTACTTGCTGCTCAGGATGTTTGTCTATCAGACCCATGATTATGTAAGGTGATGAATATTGAAGTATTCTAGGCAGCACTCCATGGGTCTGAAATAGGATGCTGCAAATCTTGTCTCAGTCTTCAGGGAGGACAACACAGGTTAGGTAAATTTAGGGTTAGAAAACTTTGTATTACTGTTTTAAGGTAAATGCTTCTTAAATGATTATTATGCCTATGTGCAGAGCTGAGCAGGAATCCAACCCCATAGTTAAGGCAAAGGAGACATAGAAAGTGAATCCAGAGATGCCAAGCTTTATCCTACTTTCATCCTATCATAGTACATCTGAATGCCAAGTAAAAAGTCAGTGCTTTTTAGCAAAGGCAGCTTCTTTAAGGCCCTCTTACATGCCCACATGCCGAGAGCCAGCCCACATGCACATCACAATGAACATTCAGTCTGTCCTCAAGAGTTCCAAAATCTTAACTGTTCCAGCACTGCTCAAAATTTCATGCCCAAAGTTTCCTCTGAGGCTCAAGGCAAATCTTCTGTGAGCCTCAGTAAAACAAACAAACAAAAAGTTACAACATACTTTCAAGATACAATGTCACAGGGTAAGCATTCCTATTGCAGAATAGAGGAATAGCAGAATAGAAAAGAGGGACAAGACCAAAGCAAGACTAAAACTCAGCAGGGAAGACATTAAATCCTACAGCTCCAGGTTTGAGAATGGACTTCCAAAGAGTGGGGAAACCCTCCCCCTATGGCTTTGCTGTTTACAGCCCGCAGGGATTTTTCTCATGGGTCAGTTTTGCATGCTGTCTATAGCTTCTCTCACAAAGTGTCCAGCATTATTGGCATCTCTCTTTTTGGAATCTCCATTGTGGCTGTGGCTTCACTCTCACAGCTTTATGTATTGCTCTGCTTGTAGGAACTCTGAACCTGACATGCACTGTCTTCCCTCCTAGGCTTTGCTTTGAAATCTTTGTTGAAGTATCCATGACTCCATAACTCTTACATTTTGCATGCCTAAAAATCAGCATCCCTGGATGACAGATATCTGCTGCTGGTGTAAACTGTACTAGAGCATACTTGAACCACAGCTTTTGAGGCCTCTGGAATGCGGCTTTCTGGCTGAACATGGGAAAATGATTCCCTGGGTGATCCTGGGCAAGCAAGACCCCACTGAGTTGCTCTTTGGAAAAGACTCTACTATAGAAAAATCTTTAAATCAAATTTGCACTTCTACATCTCTGAGCCTGTGAAGGCTGTGATCTTGCTAATTTCTGAAATTCTCTCTAGGCATCTTTCCCCTTCCAATGGTACAATGTGCTTAGCTTCTTTTCAGCAGTGTTAATCATTTCAGCAATTTCTCCATCTTTGGTTAAATTTTTCTGCTCTGCCCCTCTTTATTCAGGATGTTCACTGTAAATTTGGTTAAAAGAAGTCAATAATATCCACAGTGCTCCCTGGGTGCTCTGCTGCCTTGAAATTTACTCTTCTGTATAAACTAGTCAGTCACCTTTGATCTCAGCCTCCTACAAAATCTATGAGCATGCATAAATTGTCTATTAAGCTTCACCTAACAGCACTCTAAACTTTTATGGCTTGCTCTTTCAAACTCTTCCAAACCTCTGCAAGTCAATTTCAAAGGCTTTTGAACCATATTATTCAGTATAACCACGGCAATGACTCAATTCTCATAATATATTTTCTGCATTAGTCAGATTTCCATCACTGTAAAAAAATACCTAAGATAATCAACCTAGAGTGAGAAAAAAATTTATTTTGGCTCACAATTTTGTAGATTTCAGTCCATGGTCATTTTGCCCCCTTGCTTTGGGACTGTGGTAAGACGGCACATCATGGTAGAAGCATGTGGTGGAGCAAAACTACTCACTTAAAGGCCAGGACATGAAAAGGAGAGAAAGAGGAAGCAACCAGGGCCTCAGAATTCTCTTTGAGAGCATTTCCCCAATGACTTAAGACTTTCCACTAGGTTCCACTTAAAGTTTCAACCACATTCCACAGCACCATACATGGGACCAAGTCTTCAGCCTGGGGACACTCTAGATATAAACTAGATCATATGGAATGCCACAGAACAAGTCTCAGTAAAATTTTAAAAGACTAAAAGTATATGAAGCATTGTTTCTGACAACAATACAATGAAGTTAGACATCAATAACAAAAGGAAAAGTGAAAATTCACAAATATGGGCTAATTAAATAAACAACTCAACAGGGGACAAAATCATGCAATGGAAGAAGAAGAATCTCTAGGAAATGGAACAGAAACAACTGGATAAGTATACACGGAAAAATAAAGTTGGTTCTCTACCTCATTCAATATATAAAAAGTAGGTAAAAATGGATCATAACCTAATATAATAGTTAAGACAATTATTAGAAGAAAATGTAGGGATAAAATTCTATGACCTCAGATTTGGCAATGGATACTTTGCTATGACAACAAAATCTGGAATAATCAACCCAAAAGTCAATAAATTGGGCTGCATCAAAATAAAACAAAAAACTTATGCTTCAAATCACACAATTAAAGTGAAGAGGCAATCTGTAGAATTGGAGAAAATATTTGCAAATAGTTTGTCTCATAAGCATCTCATATTCAAAATACACAAATGAAACCCAAAGGGTGTTTATTTGAGGGTTCCGCCTCTGAGAACCATATGTCTTATAAGTATTTCATATTCAGAATACATAAATGAATCCCAGAGGGCATGTGGGGAGGGGTTCTACCCCAAGTTCTATTTTATTTTTATTTTTAAAACAGGGTCTTGTGAAGTTACCATGTGCTGGTCCCAAACCTGTGATCTTCTTGTTTCAGCCTCCCAAGCAATGGGATTACAGGCATTCACCACAACACCAGCTCTGATTTTTTTTTAATAGTAAGAACTTGACTGAGACCAGAGCATCTGGGTTCCTGGCCAGCCTCAGCTACCTAGTGAGGTATTCTGCAACTTAGTGAGACTTGGTTTCAAAATAAAGAATTAAAAAAAAATAGGGCTGGGGGTATAGCTCGGAGGTAGAATGCCTCTGAGTTCAATCCCCAGTACTGCAAAAAAAAAAAAAAAAAAAGAACTTGAATAGATACTTACTCAAAGATCTTATGCTCAATACCTTTACTATTAAGAAAATGTGAATCAAAATTTCAATAAAGAACTAATTTACACCCACATGGATGGCTACAAAAAATTGAAAGTAAATGTTAATGAGTATGTGAAGAAACTGAAACCATTGCTGGTGAGAATGTTAAGTAGTGCAATAACTGTGGAAGACAGCTTGAAAATAAATCAAAAAGTTAAATGTAGAATTCCTATATAAGCTTGCATTTCCATTCCTAGATATATACCTTGAATAATTGAAAGCAAGTACTCAAACAAGTATATGTACATGCGTATTCATAGCAGCACTGTTCACAACCAGTTCTGACACTAACTATCCAGGATTAGTGTCAGAATAAGGTTTCAGTACTAAGTCCTGCAAGACTACTTTTACTTCAGATGTCAGTCATAAGTATTTGGTCTTCATGTTACCCCATCTCTATCCAATTTGGCTATAAAGTCATGGGGGTTTCCATAATCCTTATTTCCTTTCAGGTTTGATGATTTGCTAGAATGGCTCACAGAACTCAGGAAGTCATTTGAGTGATACTCTTACTAGTTTATAAGAAAGGGCAAAACTCAAGAAAAACCAAATAGAAAAATTACGCAGGACAAGGCGAGGAGAGACAGAACATGAAGTTTTAATGGCCAGTGCTGCACATACTATCCTCCTGCTATCTTGATGGGTTTCCAATCCAGAAGCTCTACAAATCTCATGAGTCAAGAATTCTTATAGATTTCAATCTTTAGCAATGAAGGAACGTTCAAAGGTTAAATAAAAGAATCGATAAATATATCCTATGGATGCAGTAACCAAAAGAGGATTAAGGTGGCTATATGAATATCAGACAAAACAGATTTTAAAACAAATATTGTTTTCAACAAATAAGTGCATTATATATTGATAAGAGGCTTAATCTATCACAAAATAACAATTATGATCATGTATGCTCCGAACAACAGAGTCCTAAACTATCTGAAGTAAACATTGAAAGAATTGAAGAAAGGAATAGACAATAATAATAGTTAACTTCAGTACTTTACATTCAATAATGAATATAATACCTAGAAAAATTATAAGCATTGAAATAGGAGTTTTGAGCAACACTACAAACTAATTGGACCTCACATACAAAATATAACAATCACTCAATAGCAGCAGAGTACACATTCTTCTCAAGTGCTCATGAAACATTTTCCAGGATAGACCATATCCTATATCATAAGAAGTCTCAATAAACTTTAAAGTGTTTAAATTATACAAAGTATTTTCTCCAACAAAGATGAATAAAATTAGAAATTGATAGCAGAAAAAAATGGGAAGCACAGAAATGTAATTAAGTATACTCTTAAAAAAATCAATGAGCCAAAGAATAAATCACAAGAGAAACTAGAAAATGATTTGAAGGAAATAAAAAGAGAAGCACAACATAAAAAAAACCCTCATAATATACAGCAAAAGCATAATTTATAGCTATAAATGCCTACATTAAAAATGCAAAGATCTCAAATTGATAACCTATCTACCACCATAAGGAAATAGAAAAAATATAAATTAGAATTAAATTTAGAAGATAGGAAATAATAAAGCATACAACATGAACAACATGAAGAATTGAAAATAATAGAGACTCAATAAATTGGTTCTTTGAAAATATCAACAAATCTGACCTTTATCTAGATTGACCAAAAAAGAAGGAAGAGCAAAGAATCAAATTTCACCCCTCAAAAATGTGGGTGGAAGCATAATTACCAGTATCATAAAAATAAAAAGGATTATAAGAGAATATGATGAGCAATTGTTTGTCAACAAATTAGGTAACTAGATAATATGTAAAATTTATAGAAGCACAAAAAATTTAAAACTGATTTAAAGAAATAGAGAATCTAGATAAAACTATAACAATGAAAGAGATTGAGCAACTAATAGAAACATTACCAAAGAAAAAGCACAGGGCCAGATACTTTCACTTGTGAATTATATAAAATGTTTATAAAATTAACTCTACAACTTCTCAAACTTCTTCATAAAATAGAGGAGGAAACACCTCCTCACACATTCTATGAAGCTCATATTACCCTGATACAAATTCCAAATAAAGACATTGTGAAGAAGATGGTGTCTGAGTGAAACACCTCTCCTCAGGCGCTGTGAGCTCGAATCAAATCTGCCATAAAAGCAGCTTCTTTACAGAAGAAAAAAGCAACAAAAAAAGTGAACAAAGCAATAAAAATTGAACTACAGCTGAACAGAACCCAGAAAGCCAACCAGGGAGAACAAAGGAGCCAGCACACCCTCAGCAGTGGCACATGCTGTGGATCAGTGGCTGCCATTTTGCCAGCTCCCCAGAGTGGGGTCTAGTAGCACCAAGACCTCCAACAATCTCCTGCGCCCCCAGCGACCAAATGTGGAGTAAGCAACTACAGAACTCCACACCCTAATCAGGCAACATATCCCTGCAGGATCAACAGTGATCAGGAACACCTGAGACAACCAGCTTAAGCCTGCAGTGAGGACATGCCAACTCACCCTTCCCACTAGAGCCAGATCATCAGGGATCTGTAAGTTAAATTGCATTCTCGGGGTGTGGGGGCCCCTATACAAAGGACAGACTCAGTCACCTGCTCTTCAAGTGATTGGATAGGAGCAGAAGTGTAGGAGGGACCCAGTGCACACAGGGCATAGAGACCTTACAGGCACCCTGGAAAATGTCCAGCATTTAGACTGCACTCCCACCACCAGCAAAGGCAGAGAGAGATGCAGACAGGCCCTGTGGAGAGCTCAGAGACACAAGCTTGCAGTGGGAGAGGCACAAGCAGAACTCCCTGACATAGAGAGAAAATAAGAATGCCAGACACATGCTTGAAAATCTAATATAGTGAGCAGATATTTAAAAGCTGAAAATATCCACGCAGATCCAAAAGGATTGAAGAGGCCAACTCAGCTCTGTACTTATAAACTAGTAGGGTTTTTGTTTTTGTTTCTTGTTGCTGTTGTTTTTTGTTTTGTGTGTGTGTGTGTTCTGTCTTTTTTGTTGTTGTTATTGTTTGTTTTGTTTTACTCTGTTTTCATTTTGTACTGTTTTGATTTATTTATGTTTGTTAGGATGATTGGTTGCTTTGTTATTTTTTGCTCAGTTTATTGACTCTCTTCCTTATCCCTTTTACAAGCTTCCCTCCCTCTCTCCCATCTATATTCTTCTCCTCAACACTTTTTGTTTCTCTTTTCTTTTTCCTTTTTCCCCTGTCTCCTATTAAGACCATCTCATACTACCACACCTAAAACTCTACATTGATTACCAGAATCCCCGACATATCCACTATCTCTAATCTTTAACATATATCACCTGAACACACTCAACCTCTTACTCCACTGGACCATACCCTCTACTTTACCCTATTCTTGAATTCATCACTGTGACTTCTCACCGAACCTTTATCACTGAACACAACCTGTCCCTGTATATACCAAAGGACACCTCTAAATCCCCACTGCAGAGATTGGACCAGAGAGGTGAACCACCAGAAAAGACTGCCAAACACTAAGCATAAACTCACTTCTGCTAATAGAAGGAATAGCTCAACACATCCCACATTGAGGCCTAAAAACAGAGACCACAAACTACCCTACTCACATCTATGAGATAAATCCCTATACAAGAAGCAACAAACAGACCCCAGAAGTCAACACCCGAAACCCACCAAAGGCACCAGTAGAGTGGGCAGAAGAATCCCTAGAGTAATTGCAACTCAGTACAAGACACTATTCACAGACAGAAAATAAAAATAAGAAATCTACAAATTGAAAGAAAGCTTGCAAGGCATCAAAGATATAAATTTAAGAACAGGGAAACCATGGGAAGGAAAAATAGCAAAGAAACAATGAGCCACCACAACCCCACAATAACATAACTCAACACTGAAAGACAGAGATTACCAGAAGAATGATTCAGATCTTTAATAGTAGAAATGATACAAAACTTCCAGAAAGAATGCAGAGAGAACTGGAAATAAATAAAGGAACAAATAAACAAAGAATCTGACACCCTGAACAGGATTCAAAGAGAAGCCTTGAAGGAAATGAAGGAAGTGAAAGATGCAATAATTGAAGTGAAGGCATCGATACAAACTATAAACAGCAGATTAGACCACATGGAAAATAGAATATCACTCTTAGAAGATGACCATTCCAAAAACGAATCCATATTACATAATTTAGAAAAAAAATACGACAGAATGAATTGGACATCAAAGAGATCTGGGCCAATTTTAAAAGTGCTAACTTAAGAATAAAAGGCAAAGAAGAGAGAATAGAAGTTGAAACTAATGGAATAAACAATTTTTTCAAAGAAATAATATCAAAGAATTTTCCAAACATGAAAAGAGAAGTTGACCCACAGGTACAGGAAACATATAGAACTCCCTTGAGACAAGACCAAAGAAGAGGTTCACCACGCCACATAATAATCAAGCTGACTAATGTAGAGGCTAAGGATAGAATTCTAAAAGCAACAAAAGTAAAAGGCCAAGTGACATTTAGAAGATAAGCAATTAGAATCACTCCAGACCTCCCAAACCAAGTCATAAAAGCTAGGAGGGGCTGGAGTAACATATTCCAAACTCTAAAAAAAAAATAACTTGCAGCCAAGATTCTTCTACCAAGAAGAACTCTCTGTGAAAATTGATGGGGAAATAAAAACCTTCCATGGCTGAGTAAAATTCCATTGTGTACATATCCCATAGTTTTGTTTGCAGGGAAATGGAAGGAACTGGAAAACATTATGTTAAGTGAGATTAACCAGTCACAAAGAGTAAAGAAGCATATGTTCTCTCTAATATGCAGATGCTAGGGAGAAGATAGGGTATAAGAGGGTCTCCAGATGAAAAAGGAGAGACCCTCAAAAGCAAAGAAGATAATTTAACTGAAGGGGTTGTACAGGGGGGCACACTAATGTATATCAAGATTACTCACTAAACTGAACTTGAGAAGGAGGGAGGGCGAGGGAGCGGGGTGGGAATTTGGGGAAGGGGTCAAATGAAAATTGTGAGCACATATATTGTTATCAATTTGTACCTAACAAAGATGTATGCTTACAATGTATGAATAAAAATAAATAAATAAATAAATAAATAAAATAAAATAAAATAAAAACCTTCCATGACAAACAGAAACTGAAAGAATTTGTCTTCCAAACCAGGACTAGAGAATTTATGTCTTTCAAACCAGTACAGATTATCTCTCAAAAATCACACTGAATATAAATGGTCTCAACTCCCCAATTAAAAGGCACAAGGTGGCAAAATGTATTCAAACCCAGAATCTATCTATATGCTGCCTGCAAGAAACACACCTTACAAGCAAAGATTCCCACAAACTAATGGTAAAGGGCTGGATTAAGGTAATCCATGCCAATGGAACTTGAAGACAAGCAGGAGTAGCAACAATGATATCAGATATATTAGACTTCAAGCCTAAGCTTATCAGAAGAGACAAAGTAGGTCTTTTTTTTTTTTGCGGTACTGGGGATTGAACTCAGGTACATTCTACCACCAAGCTATATCCCCAGCCCTATTTTTTATTCTTTATTTTGAAACAGGGTCTCACTAAGTTAGGGAATGCCTCACTAATAGCCGAGGCTGGCCGAGAACCCTGATCCTCCAGTCTCAACCTCCCAAATGCTGGGATTACAAGCATTTGCCACCACACCCAGCTCAAAGTAGGTCACTTTTTTTTTTTTTACCAGTAAAAGAAACAATTCAGCAAGAGGAAATAACAATGATCAACATCTATGCCCCAAACAGAGGTGCAGCCACTTTCATAAAACAAATTCTGCATGATATAAAGACACACATAGATCCCAATACACTAATACTGGGAGATTCACTACTCCTCTCACATCACTAGACCGATCTTCTAAATAAAAGGTCAGTAAAGACACCTCAGACCTAAAGAATACCATAAACCAAATGGACCTATTAGACACATATAGACTCTTTCACCCAACTATAGCTGAAATCACATTTTGCTCAGCTGCACATGGAACCTTCTCTAAAACAGACCACATTCTGGGCCGCAAAGAGAGCACTGGCAAATTCATAAACTATAACATAATTCTCTGCATCTTTTCAGACCACAATGGAATGAAACTAGAAATCAACTCTAAGAAGACCCAGAGTAACCATGTAAACACATGGAGACTGAATACCACATTGCTGAAGGAGTTTGGGTCATAGAAGAAGTAAGGGGAGAAATTAAAAAATCTAGAAACCAATGAAAACAGAGACACAACCTCTGAGACACCTAAAAGGCAGTACTAAGAAGAAAATTTATAGCACTGAGTGCCCACATAAGAATAAAAGAAAATCACCAAATAAATAACCTAATGACACAGCTCAAAGCCCTTGAAAAACAAGAACAGTCCAACCCCAAAGGTGGTAGAAGACAGGAAATTATGAAAATCAGAGCAAAAATTAATGAAGTAGAGAATGAAAAACAATACAGAAAATCAACAAAAACCAAAGCTGGTTTCTTGAGAAAAAACAAAACAAAACAAGATAGATAAACCATTGGCCAACCTAACCAAAGGAAAGAGAGAATCAACCCAAATTACCAAAATAAGAGATGAAAAAGGGGATATTACCACCAACAGTATGGAAATACAGAGGATCATCAGAAACTATTTTGGAAAACTATACTCCAACAAAATGGAAAATCTAGAAGAAATTGAGAAATTTCTAGACACATATAGCCTTCCTAAAGGCTGAGTCAAGAAGATACAGAAAACTTAAACCAATCAATAACAATTAAAGAGACAGAAACAGCAATAAAGAGTTTACCATCCAACAAAAGCCCACGGCCAGATGGTTTTCCAAGTGAATTTTATGAAACATTTATGGAAGATCTAATACCATACTCCTCAAACTATTCTTTCTATGAAATATAAATAAATGGGACCCTCCCAAACACATTCTATGAAGCAAACATCACATTAATACCAAAGCCAAATAAAGACAGCTCAAGAAAGAAAACTATAGGCCTACATCATTGACAAACTTAGACACAAAACTGCTAAACAAAATACTAGCAATGAGTATTCAAAACCACATCAAGAAAATTATACACCATGACCAAGTCAGGTTCATCACAGGGATATAAGGCTGGTTCAACGTACAAAAAACAATCCATGTAATTCACCACATAAACAGAATCAAAGACAAAAATCGCATGATCATCTCGATGCTGAAAAAGCATTTGACAAGATCCAACATCCATTCATGCTAAAAGCACTGCAGAGAATCGGAATAGAAGGAACATACCTCAACATCATAGAGGCAATATACAATAGGCCCACAGCCAACATCATATTAAATGGAGAAAAATGCAAGAGTTCCCACTAAAAACAGGAACAAGACAAGAATGTCCATTATCACCTCTTCTGTTTAATATAGTACTGAGACTCTAGCCAGAGTAATAAGGCAAGAGAAGAAAATCAAAGGGGTAAAAATAGGGAAAGAAGAACTAAAACTATCCCTTTTTTCAGATGACATGATACTATACTTAGAAGATCCAACAAAGTCAACCAAAAAACTTATAGAACTGATCAACAAATTCAGCAAAGTGTCTGGATACAAAATCAATCTTAAAAAATCAGAAGCTCTCCTGTATGCCAACCATAAATCCACTGAAAAAGTAATCCAGAAAACAATTCCACTCACAATAGCACCCCCCAAAATAAAATACTTAGGGATAAACCTAACCAAAGAGGTGAAAGACCTCTATAAGGAAAACTATAAAAAGTTGGAAAAAGAAATTGATGAAGACCATAGAAGATGGAAAGGACTTCCATGCTCTTGGATAGGCAGAATAAATATCATCAAAATGACCATCCTCCCAAAAGTGATCTACAGATTCAATACAATACCCATGAAATTACCAAGGTCACTCCTCACAGACATAGAAAAATCAGTCTTTAAACTCATGTGGAACAACAAAGAGCCCAGAATAGCCAAAGTAGTTCTTAGCAACAAGAACCATGCACGAGACATCACAATACCTGACTTAAACTCTATTACAAAGCCACAGTAATAAAAACAGCATGGTATTGGCACAAAAACAGACACATAGACCAATGGAGCAGAATAAAAGATTCAGAAACAGACCCACGTGCTTACAGTCTATTGATTTTTGACAAAGGAGCCAAAAATATACACTGGAAAAAAGATAGCCTCTTTAACAAATGGTGTTGGCAAAACTGGCTAACCATATGCAGGAAAATGGAAATAAATCCCACTTTCTCACCCTGCACAAGAGTCAATTCCAGGGGGATCAAATACCTGGCAGTCAGGCCAGAGACCTTGCAGCTACTTGAAGAGGGCATAGGCAACTTCAACACGTAGGCACAGGTAAAAATTTTCTCAACAAGATCCCCAAAGCACAAACTACTCAAAGGAAGATCAATACATGGGATTGCATTAAACTGAAGAACTTCTGTTGCAGCAAAGGAAACTATCAAGAACCTCAGCCGAGAGCCCACAGAGTAGGAAAAAATTTTTTGCCAGCCACTCTTCTGATAGAGGACTAATATCTTGGATATTAGAACTCAAGAAACTCACAGCTAAGAAAACAAATAATCCAATAAAAAATGGGCAAAGGACCTAAATAGACACTTCACAAAAGAAGAAATACAAATGGCCAATAAATGTATGAGGAGATGTTCATCATCATTAGCAATCAGAGAGATGCAAATCAAAACTACCTTGAGATTTCACCTAACCCCAATTAGAATAGCAAACATCAAGAACACAAATGACAACAAATGCTGGTGAGGGTGTGGAGAAATGGGAACCCTAATACATTGCTGGTGGGATTGCAAATTAGTGCAACCACTTTGGAAAACAATATGGAGGATCCTCAGACGAATGGGAATGAACCTATCATATGATCCAACAATACCACTTCTGGGTATCTACCCAAAAGAATGGAAACCAAACTATCAGACCGATGCTTATGTATCTTTGTTTATAGCTGCACAATTCACAATTGCTAAACTATGGAAACAGCCAAGATGTCCATCAACAGATGAATGGATTATAAAACTATGGGATATGTACACAATGGGATTTTACTCAGCCATAAACAACAACAAAATCATGTTATTTGCAGGGAAATGGATGGAACTGGAAAACATTATGTTAAGTGATATTCATTAGTCACAAAAAGTAAAATATCATATGCCCTCCCTAATATGGGGAAGCTAGGGAGAAAATGGGACATAAGAAGGACTCCATAGGAAGAAGAAGAAACCTTAGGTGAGCAAAGAATTTGACCTAACAGAAAGTGATGGGGGCAAGGGGAACACCTTAATGCACATGATGTACTTTCACAAACATATCAAAGTTAATCACTAAACTGAACTTGAGAAGGAGGCAGTGGGGCAGGAATTGGGGAAGGGTTAAATGAGAAATGTGTGCATGTATGCCTTTATCAGCTTGTACCTAACAAAGATGTATGATTACAGTGCACCAATTTAAAAAAAAAAGACATTGTGAAAAAAGAAAACTACTGATCAAAATTCCTGATGACTACAGATACAGAAAGAATTATACCAGCTGGGTATGGTGGCGCACGCTTGTAATCCCAGCATTCAGGAGGCTAAGACCAGAGGATCCTGGTTTGTGGCCAGCCTCAGCTACCTAGTGAGGCACTCTGCAACTTAGTGAGACTCGGTTTCAAAATAAAGAATAAAAAATAGGGCTGGGGGTGTAGCTCGGAGGTAGAATGCCCCTGAGTTCAATCCCTAGTACCGCAAAAAAAAAAAAAAAAAAAAAAAAAGAAAGAATTATACCATGACCAAGTGGAATTTATTCCAACAATGCAAGTCTGGTTCCACAAATAAAGTATACTACATGTGTTAGTCAGCTCTCCTTCACTGTAATGAAATACTTGAGATAATTAATATACAATGATAAAAAGGTTATTTTGGTTTACAGTTTTGTAGGTTCTAGTTTATGACTGATTAGGAATAAATTGGGCCTGTGGAAATACAGCAAATCATGGTACAAGTGCATCATATAAAATAGCTCTTGACCTCTGTAATGATTAATCTGGATTGTCAACTTGACTGGACTTAGAGACACTTTTTTTTTTTTTTTGAGGTACTGGGGATTGAACTCAGGGGCATTCTACCTCTGAGCTATACCCCCAGCCCTATTTTTTATTCTTTATTTTGAAACCGAGTCTCACTAAGTTGTGGAGTGCCTCACTAGGTAGCTGAGGCTGGCTGCGAACCTGGATCCTCCGGTCTCAGCCTCCCGAATGCTGGGATTACAAGCGTGTGCCACCACGCCCGGCTCGAGAAACTTATCTTGATTAGCCCAAATGAGACAGAGGTGACAACCACTGTAGACTTTTTAGTGATGTTTATGCATGCCCTTGGATGGATAATAAATCTAACTAAAATTCAAGTGTCTTCTACCTCAGTAAAAATTTTAGGGTGTGTGTGTGTGTGTGTGTGTGTGTGTGTGTGTGTGTGTGTGTGTGCTGAGATATTCCTTCTGAGGTATGGATTTTAAGATACATTGTTGCATACATATGGCTTCTTCTACAACTGAGAAAGAGGCACACTATCTGATGGGGCAATTTGGATTTTGGATGTAGCACATTCCTCCATAGGTGTTTTATTCTGGCCCATCTACTGAGGAACTTCAAAAGCTATAGTTTTGAGTGGATTCCAGAACAGGAGAAGACTTTGAAACAGATCCATACCTATGATCCAGCAGATCCAATGGGATTTGAGGTGTTTGTGGCAGATAGTGATTCTATCTGGACCATGTAGCAAGCCCTCATAAGTGAATCACAGAGGAAGTCCTTGAGATTTTGGAGTAAGGCGCTGCCGTCAAATGATGGCAATTTTTCTCCCTTTGAGAAGCAGCTCTTGGCCTGATACTAGATCTTAGTGGAGAATAAGTGCTTGACCATAGGCCTGAGCTACCCATCATGGACTGGGGTGTATCTAATCAAATTATAAAGTTGGACATGAACAGAATCAATCCATTAACAAATGGAAGTGGTGCATACATGCTTATGCCTGAGTGGGTCCTGAAACCACAAATTGGGACACAAGGAATTGCCCCAATTGCCCATGGGTCCTAATCCTGCTCAGTGCTGGGGGTAGAAACTCCAGCATCAACCTATGCCCTCATGGGGTGTACCATATAATCAGTTGACAGAAAAATTGAAAACTAAGTCTTGGTTTACAAACGCTTCTGCATGATATGCTGGTAATACATGAAAGTGAACAGCTGTGGCATTGCAGCCCCTCTCTGGGACATATCTGAAGGACAGAGATGAGGGGAAATCTCAGTGAGCAGAACTTTGGGCAGTGCATCTGGTTGTGCATTTTGCTTAGAGGGAAAATTGGCAGATGTATGACTGTACACTAATTTATGGGCTGTAACCAATGGTTTGGCTGGATGGTCAGGGAATAGAAAAGAATAAGATTGGAAAACTTGTAACAAAGACATTTGGGGAAGAGGTATGTGGATAGATCTCTCCAAAATGGGTAATGAATGTGAAGATATTTGTGCCCCATATTAATGCTCACCAAAAGTTGACCTCAGTAGAGAAGGGCTTTGATAATCAAGTGGATAAGATTACCTATTCTATGGATAGCAGTCAGCCTCTTTCCTCAGCTACTCTTGTCATTGCTTAATGGGCTCAAAGTGACCATGATAGCAGGAATGGAGGTTATGCATGGAATCTGCAACATGGACTTCCACTCACCAAGGCTGATCTGGCTACAGCCACTGCTGAGTGCCCAATCTGCCAACAGCACAGTTTGATACTGAGGCCTTGATATGGTATCATTTTCCAAGATGATCAATCAGCAACCTGGTAGCAGATTGATTAAATTGGACCCCTTCCATCATGGAAAGGGCAACACTTTGACTTTACTGGAATTGGTACTCTAGGTATGGATTTGCTTTCCTTGCAAATGCCTCTAAAAAAAACTATCATATGTGGATTTACTTATTCACCATCATGGTATTCCACACAGCATGCTTTTGACCAAGGAACTCACTTCACAGTCAAAAAGGTGGGTTCATGCTCATGGGATTCATTGTTTTTGCCATATTTCCCACCATCTCAAAGCAGCTGTGTTGATAGAACAAGGGAATCACCTTTTGAAGATGCAGTTACAGAGCCAGCTAGGTGGCAATACCTTGCAGGGGTGGGGCAAGGATTTCCAGAAGGCTGTATGTGCTCCGAATCAGTGTCTACTCTATGCCACTGTTTCCCCTATAGCTAAATTCATAGGCCCAGACTGAAGGGGTGAAAATGGAAATGTTACTACTAACCATAACCCCTAGTGACACACTAGCAAGATATTTGCTTCCTTTCTCCATAACCTTATGCTTTGCTGGCCCTGAGATTTTAGTTACAAAGAAGAGAATGCTTCTACCAGGAGGCACAACAGTGATTCTGTTGAACTGGAAGTTAAGACTTGTCCCTCGCTACTTTGGACTCCTCCTGCCTTTGAGTCAACTGAATAAGAAGGGAGTTATGGTAGTGGCAGGGTGATTGATCTAGATAAAAGAGGAAAATAGACTATTACTCCACAATAGAGGTAAGAAAAAGTATACCTGGAGAGCAGGGGATCCCTTAGGGTGTCGCATAGTATTATCAAGTTCTGTTCTTAAAGTTAGTGGGAAACTAAAGCAAAGTAATTCAGGCAGGATGACAAATGTCTCAGACCCTTCAGGAATGAAAGTGTGAGTCACCCATTCAGGTAAAAAACCAAGACGGGCTGATGCATTTGCTGAAGGTAGAGAGAATGCAGAATGGGCAGTAGAAGAAGGTACCAACTGTGGCCATGTGACCAGTTACAGAAACAAGGACTGTAATTGCCAGGAGTATTTCTTTACAACTTTGTTAAGAATATATCTGTGCATGTATGCACATGTATTAAGCAGATATCTCTGTTTTCTTTCCTCTCTATTCTCTATCATGTAACAAAATATTGATGGACTTAGTATTAGTACTTTGTGTTGTTAAATATACATTATAGTATGTAAGTTGTAGGGTGTGAGGGGAAGAGTAAGTAGTGCTCAGAAAACTTTGCCTCCTATTCAGGGGAAATAATGCATTTTCAGTTGTATGTAGGATAGTTATATCATGTTAGGTGAAATTATAATACTGTCATTGTATTTATTTGGAGAGTAAGCATTATTTAAAGAGACATGGCTGAGTGTCAGCTTGACAAGGGGTGGACTTGTAATGGTTAATATGTGTTGTCAACTTGGCTGGACTGACACACACCTAGGATTATGTGACTTTGGGGTGTGTTGGTGAGATGACTGGCATGCAGAACAGGAGCCTGAGGAGGAAGTCCTTCTCTGAATGTGAGGGTCACTGTCCACTAGGCTGAAACCTCAGATGTAACAGAAGGGCAGAAGGAGGAGGAAGCAGCCTGAAAGGAAGTTCAATTCTTCCTGTGTGGAGGAGAGTCTGCTCTCACCTGGAGATATCAGACTTTCGCTCCTTTCCTCTCCTAACTGAAGTCTCACCAACAATTCTCTAGGGAATTTCCTGGCCTTTCTGCCTTGGACTGGGACTTCTGTTCCATTTCTCCAATTGCTGAAGTAGCTACTGGTTTCTTCAGCTTTCTGGATGCCGGTGGCCACTGGGGACTGAGTGGTTGAGTGTAAGTAAATTTGACAAACCCCCCTTTAAAATATACACATCCCATTAATTATATTATTCTCCATGACCTTGTTGAACACAAATTCATCACCAGAAAGAAAAAGAAGAAGGGAAAGGGGCACAGTTCCACAATCTGTTTTTAGAGCATGCCTCCTATGGCATAAGGATCTCTCCCCAGACCCCACTTCCTAATGATTCCACTAGCCCCCAGTTGCACCACCATGGGGATAAGCCAACACATGGGCCTTTGGGAAACACTTTTCCATAATAATACTACATTAATAGAATAAAGAAAAGCACCATATGATCATCTCAGTTTATGTAGAAAAAATATTTGACAAAAACCAACACTCAATAATAACACTCAACAAACTAGGAATAGAAGAAAATGTCTGCCGGACATGGTGGTGCATGCTTGTAATCCCAGCATTTGGGAGGCTGACACCAGAGGATCCGGGTTCGTGGCCAACCTCAGCTACCTATTGAGGCACTCCACAACTTAGTGAGACCCAGTTTCAAAATAAAGAATAAAAAAAAAGTAGGGCTGGGGGTGTAGCTTGGAGGTAGAATGCCCCTGAGTTCAATCCCCAGTACCGCAAAAAAAAAAAAAAAAAGAAGAAGAAGAAGAAGAAGAAGAAGAAGAAGAAGAAGAAAATGTCTTTAACATAATAAAGACCATATACAAAAACTCCATAGCTAACATTATATTCCATTGTTAAAGTCTGAAAGACTTATCCCTACAATCTGGAACAAGACAAGAATATCTATGATTGTCACTTCTATTTAACATTGTACTGAAAATAAAATAAAATGAAAGGCATTACATCAAAGGAGAAGGAAAAATTATTTACATTTGCAAATGACATGACCTTATATAAAGAAGATCCTAAAGAAACACACACACACACACACACACACACACACACACACACACGAGCTAATAAATTAAGCAAAGTTGCAGGATAACACATTAAAATATAAAAATCAATGTACTTCTTTATAATAACAAATACTCTGAACATAAGATTTGAAAATAATTCCATTACAATATCAAAAAGTATGAAACATTTAGGAATAAGCTTCACTAAATAATTGTACACTGAAAACTGTGAAACATTGTTGAAAGAAATTAAAGACCTAAGTAAATGAAAATATATCCATATCAACGAATTAAGACTTAATGTTAAGACAATACTCCTCACAGAGATATATAAATCTGTAACAATCTATATAAAAATCCTAATGCGAGCTGGGCATGGTGGCACATGCTTATAATACCAGTACTTGGGAGGCTGAGACAGGAAGATCCAGGTTCGCAGTCAGCCTCAGCTACTTAGTGAGGCCCTCCTCAACTTAGTGAGACCCTGTTTCAAGATAAAGAATAAAAAATAGGACTAGGGGGTGTACCTCAGAGGTAGAATTACCCTGGGTTCTATCTCCAGTACTGAAAAAAAAAATCCTAATGCCATTTTTGCAGAAATGAAAATGCTGACCCCCAAATTTATATAGAATTACAATAGTTCCTGAATTGGGAAACATTTTGAAAAAGAAGATGAAGGACTCACTTTCAAATTTCAAAACTCATGTGAATGCAATAGTAATAAAAATAGTATGCTACTATCATAAAAATAAAATGTAAAGCCAGACATGGTGGTGCATGCTTGCAATCCCAGTATTTGGAAGCTGAGACAGGAGGATAGCAGGTTTGAGGACAGTCTTAGCAAGTAGTAAGACTCTCGTTAACCTAGTGAGATCCTGTTTCAAAATAAAATTGGGCTGGGGGTATAGCTTGGAGGTAGAATATCCCTGGGTTCAATCTTCAGTACCACAAAAATAGATAGATGATGATAGATAGATAGATAGATAGATAGATAGATAGATGATAGATAGATAGATAGATAGATAGATAGATAGATAGATAGATAAAATGTAGGCCAATAGAATAAAACTGAAAGTAAAAATATAAACCCCTTACATTCAATGTCAAATAATTTTTTTACAATGATGCCAAGATTATACAATGGGCAAAGAAATAGTCTCTTCAAAATGATGCTGAGACAACTGGATGTTTACATACAAGAGAATGAAGTTATATCCCTATCTAATATCATGTAGAAAAATTGACTCTGGATGGTTGAAAGACCTTAAAAAAACTAAAACATAAAATTCTTAGAATAAAACATAGGGGTAAATCTTTATGACCTTAAATTTTACAAATATGGATTCATAAATATGATACCAAAAGCATAAGATAGAAATGAAAGAATAAGTTGAGCTTCATAAAGATTTAAAATATTTTTGTCTCAAAGTATCAAGAAAAAAAAGAATTGAAGAAATATTTGAAAATAATATATCAGATAAGAGTCTAATATTCAAAATAGGTTCATTAATGGAAATACTAACATCAACTATATGTACACATGTAAAAATACCAATGTCAGTCTCAGTATTCTGTATTGGAAAGAGGGAAGATGGGGAGGCGGGGGGTGGCACCAACTTCTGTGTGCATGTATGTCATTGTCAACATGATTCACATTATGATGTGAGACTATAATGTATCAATAAAAGCACATTAAAAAACGCAACTCTGCAGAAAATAAGAAAAGATTCCCACAAGTCACAACAAAGACAGTCCAGTTTTAAAAATGAAAAATGGACTTGAACAGAAATTTCTCTAAAGAAGATATACAGATGGCCAATAAGCCCATGAAAAAGGATAAACACCATCAGTTATCAGAGAATTGTAAACTCAAAACACAATGATATACTACTGCACACTCAGTCTGTTGGTTATACTAATAATGAAAACAAAGGAAAACAAGGGTTGATGAGGATATGAAAGTGAAATTCTCTTACATTGCTATTAAGATTGTAAAACGGCACAGCTGCTATCAAGGACAGGTTGGGAAATGGTTCAAATAATGCTAAGTCCACTATGAAGATATCACTACCAATCTCACTAACATGTTTGGGGAAGTTGGGCAAGTAGGGCAGGATTCCAAAGGAAACACACCATGTGCTGTGTGCATGTGTGTTTGTATCACTTTGAACTTCACTATGATGTATAATTATAATGTGCCAATTAAGTATATTAAAAAAACAGGTTAGCAGTTTTTCAAAGCAAATACCATTCAGATACCCATAAAATTGCTGTAGAGAATTAAAAACAGATGTTCAAAAAATTGTACACAAAATATTTATAGCAAAATCACAATCACCAAAAACTAAAGCAATCTACATTTCCATCAGTTCATTAATAGATAAATTGTGGCACAGCCATACCACAATTATAGAATATTCGTCAACCATAAAATGAATGAAGTACTGGTAAATGAAATAATGTTATGAATCATTAAAACATTATACCAAGTGAAAAAATCCAAGTCCAATGGTCACTTATTGTATGATTACATTTATATGAAATGTCCAAAATAGGCAAATCCATAGAGCCAAGAAGCATATTTGAGATTTCCAGGGTGGGAAGGGGTATGAGATTTCTTTTGATGAAAATGTTTTAGGATTAGATAGCAGTGATATTCGAACAACATTGTGAATGTATTAAAAGCTACTGAATTTTGCACTTTGAAATGGCTAAAATGGTAAATTCCATATATGTAATATTCTTGAAATTCTAGAAGTGGAGAAAAGTTATAGAACAGGTTAGTGGTTGCCAGAAATTTAGGAGGGGTGGAGGTGAAAGAGATGTGGGGATGGCTATAAAAAGGAAACAAAGAAAAGGAATATTCTTATACAGCAAGAGTAGACAAAATTTGGGAGAAAGGATACTTTAATGCAACAAAGGAAAATAAACCTCAATGTTTCTAGTAATAAATGATTTCCATGGGTGTGTTTAATGCCCAGTGATATTAAAATTATGACTTTTAAATTGTGTTCATATTAGAACCTTTATAAATGTTTGTTCAGTTGCAAAGATATAAAAATAATTTCATGACCCACTGACATTTTTGTATAAAGGAAGAAAAACATTGGCCCTCTTAAAAAATAAGGAAGCCAGGCATGGTGGTATATACCTGTAATCCCAGAACTTGGGAGGCTGAGACCAGGAGGACTGAAGGCTCAAGGCCAGCCTAAGCAATATAGTGAGACCCTCAGCAAGTTAGTGAGATCCTGTTTCAAATTAATAAAATAGGACTGGGGGTGTAGCACAGAGGTAGAATACCCCTGTATTGAATCCCTAAGTACCCAAAACATACAAAACAAAACAAAAACATAGGAATCTTTGCAGTGTTGTAAAAAATTTTTTATCTTGACTGGTTCAATGACATTATCAGAGTTGTGATATTGTGCCATATTTTTACAGGTTATGTTCATTTTGGAGGAACATGAGAAAAAGGTGCATGAGATCTATATTTTTTTGTTACAATTGCATGTCAGTAAATGAGAACTTGAATTAATTCCATAAAGTTCTCACTCCTAAACTTAAATATCTTAGGACAGGACTAGACTGAGTTATTATTTTTAATCAATGATAAGAATACAGGAGAATAAAAGTTCTTTAGAATACTTATTGATGACATTAATAAATATTTGCTAAAGATACTTGTTTCAGTTCTCTAACAATCTTATCACAGTAAGGAAATATACAATAATCTTTTTTCCAGAGGATAGAAACAAATAATACTTTCTTCAAAATACAAATTTAATCCATTCTGCTAAAGCCTAACATAATCATGCATTTTCAATTAAAACTCCTTATTAAGGTCATATAGACTCATTGTCAAAGTAGAAGCTTAGCACAAAGCAAGGGAAAAGAGAGATTCCTCTAAGATGAGGGAACCTTGTTTTTTATAAGATAAATAGCAATTCCCCATCAGAGTCATTTGGGAAATGCCCATGAGCAGCCAGTATCAAGGGAAATGATGGCTTTGCCCACAGAGGGACTAAAGTTTACACAAGGAAGGAGGTTGAGAATTGGATCCTAAACTCCTCTGGCCCCCTAGTTTCCTAGGGAGAGCCAGTCCCTACTCAAGTGTTTGTCAAGTGCACAGGTAGTGTATTTCTGAATAAAAACAGGATTGCAGATGTCTAGCCCAGCTATTTGATTCCAGGGGACTTGGACATGGTCTTTGCATCTTGGCTTCCAAAAACAGGAGTGGATCCCTCTGGGGCCCTGGTAGGCAAAGCTCGTCTATTTTGCTGGTATACACTGTAGTTCTTCCTGTTTTGAGTCTGTCTGTTGTAATAGAAGGCTGGGGTACAACTCCCTCATGTACTAAGTCAACTATCAGTTTAATGGTCATATCAAAATATTTGTCTGTTTGACAAGTTGTGCACCTGAATTAACCAGCACCTGGCATGAGTCAGCCAACCTTTTAATCAGCTGGCTGGTGGTGAATTGAATAGTTCTTCCTTGACCCCTAATTCAGCCCAGAGAATGGAGTGCATTCAGGTAGCTGTTGAGTCATCTCAGGTCCTCCTCTGATTGGTGTTGTGGTTGTCAGTCAAAGTGACAAAGCCTGTGATAATTTACTGAGTATGTGTGTTTTTACTTTGCTCTGTGATAAGCCCCTTCTATTTATTTATTTTTATTTTTATTTTTCTTGATTTCTTTTTTAAATGGTGCAATATGGTTATACATAATAGCGAGATTCCTTGTTACGTATTTGTACATACACATACATAATTTGGTTATTTTTGTTCCCCAGCACATCCCCCCTTTTCCTCCCATACCCCTCCCCTGTTCCTCTTCCTCTAGTTTACTAGTATCTCTTCCATTTTCATGAGATTCCCCCTCTACTTTACTTCCTTTTTTTTCTCTCTCTCTCTAGCTTCCACACATAAGAGAAAATATACAACCCTTGACTTTCTGAGTCTGGGATAAGTTTCTTCTCTTTCCCACTAGCTTCCTTTATGTGTGTGTCCTGAAGGAATTAAATGCTTCCCAATTAGAAAAATATTCAAGTTTAAAAGTAATGTTAAAATGATCAACCCAAATTATTGTCCAAAGCTTTGGTCTTCTTTAATTGTCTTCACAAGCTGTTCCTGCTGAACATGTATAGAGAAGGGAAAAATATTTCTTTCCTAAAGAGCCCATATACTTGTTGACAACACTATGTCAGACAAAATTGGGAAGAAAGAAAGAAATGGGGGAGAAAGCTAAAAAGGAGAGAAGAGAAAGCAAAAAAAAATGATGAGAAGAAGAAAGGAGAGGAGGAGGGAAAAGTACTATAACTTATTACACACTTACTCTAGTTCCAACCCTGTTCCAACATGATTTACAGGCATATTGTGCAATTTGCTAGACTTGAGGGCCTTGAGTCAAGCAGCATATGTGAACAGCATAGTATGCAGCATGCTTGCTGCCTCAGTTTCTCTTTTGTTCCCTGCCGGCTGCACTGAGAGCTTAACACAAATAATAATACAAAAGACAGACAGGACAGGCGCCACAGACAAACACAGACCTTGCAAGGGGAACAATGTTCAACTTTATTCAGTGAAGATAGGGTTTTTAAATGCTTAGAAAAACAAAGATGACCTCAAGTACGTGAGAAACAGTCATTATCTCAAAAATTTCCCAAGACCAGGTGGAGACAATCAGGCCCCGAAGAAACCCCTGTAATTTTCTTGGAGTTACTTATACTTTATCTAAATACCCCCTTACAGGGAAAAGCAGGCAACACAGACTACAAACTTTCACACTTTGTTTTCTCAGGAGTTACAAATTTTATCACCTCCAAGGTTATACATGCACAACAGGCACTACAGAAATTGGCTGAGTTTCTAATTGTTCAAATGGCCTTGACAATAAGCAGTCATCTTTAGCTCTCTGAGTCTTTTGAATTTAGCAAAAGTTTTCTATGCTTCCTACAATAGTAGAACATTAGTAAAGGACACACTTCTAGGTTTTTAAAATAGTTTTATTGGTGCATTGCAATTATACATCATAGTGAGATTCAAAGTGATAAAAACATACATGAACAAAGCATTTGGTGTATTTACCTCCATACCTCCATACATTTAGAGATATTGGTAGTGATACCTTCATATGTGAATATAACATTATTTGATATGTTTCCTTTCTCAATCCTCCTTTCCCCCCTCTGTATCTCCCATCCCAATTCTCTTCTGCTATTCTACTGGTCTCTCTCTTCATTTACATGATGTCCCTTTTGTTTCCTATTTTCTTTCTGACTTCTGCATAACAAAGAAAACATAAGCCCTTGACTTTCTGAGACTGACTAATCTCACTTAACGTAATATTCTTTGTTCCATCCATTTTTCTAACAATGATATAATTTAGTTCTTCTTTATGGCTGAGTAAAACTCCATTCTGGGTATATATCACATTGTTTTTATCCATTCATCTGTTGATGGACACCTAAGTTGGTTCAATAATTTGGCTGTTGTAAAATATGCTTTTATAAACATGAGTATGCATGTATCACTATAGTATTCTGACTTTTATTCTTTGAGAAAGATTCTATGAAACAGTACAGCTGAGCCATATGGTGATTCTATTCCTAGTCTTTTGAGGAACCTCCATACTGATCTCCATAGTGGTTGTACCAATTTATAATTCCACCAACAGTGTAAAAGAGCTCCTACTTGCTGCATCCTCACCAGCATTTATTATTGTTTGTATTCTTAATAAATGTGATTCTTTTATTCAAGTTAAAAATTTGTCTTTATTGAAAACAACACGGTTTTCTATGTGAAGTAGTAAGTTCTAAAAAATATAAAAATAAAGAAATTAGAGTTAATAATGGAATAAGTAAGATTATTGGTATAAGATTATTGGTTAATAATGGAATAAGTAAGATTATTGGTATAAAATTCAATTATATTTCTGTAAAATAACAATAAATAAGTCTTTTAACTCAAGTAAGATGGAATTTCAGTGTAGTTTTGATTTGTTTCCCTGATTGCCAATAATTTTGAATATTTTTCATATATTTATCGACCATTTTGAGAAGTATTTATTCAATTCAGTTGCCAACCATTTTTTGTTTATAGTGTTAAGTTTTTTAAGTTCTTTGTATAATCTAGATATTAGTCCTCTACCAGAAGAGAGGCAACTATTTCCTCCCATTCTGCAGACTTTCTCTTCAGATGCTTGGTTGTTTTTTTTTTTTTTTTTTTTTTTTTTTTTTTTTTTTTTTTTTTTTTTTTTTTTTTTTTTTTTTTTTTTTTTTTTTTTTTTTTTTTGCTGTGCAGAAGCTTTGAAATTTGAAGCCTTCCCATTTATTTATTCTTGGCTTTACTTCCTGAGCTTTGGGGGTCTTATTGAGAAAGTCTCTACCAGTGCCTAGATGTTGAAGAGTTAGTCCTATGTTTTCTTCTAGTAATTGCAAAGTTTCTGGTCTAATTTTAGATCTTTGATCCACTGTGAGTTGACTTGTATGTAGGGTGAGAGATAGGGATCTAATTTCATTCTTCTACATATGGATATCCAGTTTTCTCTGCACCATTTGTTAAAAAAGCTGTCTTATCACCAGGATATATTTTTGGCACCTTTCTAAAAAAATGGACTGGCTATAAGGGTGAGTATTTGTCTCTGTATATTCTATTCCCTTGGTCTATGCGTGTTTTGGTGCTACTATCATACTATCACAGCTTTCTATATAGTATTCTTTTTTAGGTTCCTCACTTCTGCAGAGATAAGGGAAAAGATCATGGTTGCATGGTGGATAAGGAGGCTAGTATCATCAACTTCTCTGTTGTCCTTGAAAGCGTCCTCTAAGTGGACCTGGAGGCAACAGAATTACTCTTCTCTTTAGAGTTATCAACCTTGATCTTGCCCAGATATCTTTGTGGTTGAACAGGGACTTGAACCCAGTCTGTTTAGTTGTAGATCTGTCCTCTTAGTCAGGTCTTACCAACTTTCTGATCAGATCTCTCCTAGTTTTCAGCTGGCTTTCCGTTCTCCATCATGGGTCTCTGTGCTGCATTCGAGTAGAAAAGCAGCCCTGCAGCAGCAATGCAATTGCCTGGTAGAAGGGAAGGGATAATTCCCTGGGAAAATTCTCAAAAAGGGTTGTATCATTTCTAAGGCAATAGATTAACTTGATATTTTAGAGATTAAGAAAAAAACATAAAATTAGCAGCATGAAAGTAAGTTCAGGAGACAACATAGAAAGTGGTCAGAGAGTGTGACGTTTGATGGATTATAACTTCACTAACCAACAAAGTAGACTTTCTTTCCATAAAGTTAAAACTGAGATGAGAGTTTCCTTTGGGACTTTTACTCTTCCCATCTCTGTGAGATGATGCAAACTAGTCTTTGTATCCAGGCCTCAGAAGAGGAAGTGTTAGGAGTTAGGTGCACAAGATCCAGAGTAAGTCTAAATCTTATCTCTGCCACTTTCTAGCTGATGAGCATTTAAAGTCTCTGCGTCTCCCTGTAAAATGAGCCTCCATCTGTAAAGAGAGCATGATAAGAATATTCACCACACAGAGTTGTCATGATGATTAAAAGTGTCTTATATTTTCAGCACCTAGAAGAGTACCTGGATAGTCACGGCATTTTCTTAGCAGTAGTAGTAGTAGCAGCAGCAGCATTCAGGAGTCTGGCTGTATTTTGTCATAACTGAAGCTCTTTCTCTGAGACCTCAGATCATTATTTGGGCTTCACAGGGAGTGGAGAGAAGTCCTACCTTTGTGCCTTTCCCATGCTCCACTCCATGAGCTCAGGGTCTGAATCACCAGTTACTGGGCATCCTCTGAGAACCAGGACTTCCAGTTACAGATTCCAGGTGAGCTCCATAAGTCACTTAGAAAGTTGTAACTAGTACCCCCCAGGATGGTCCCTAGAACTCTGAATCAGTTCTAAAATAAGATCAGTATATCTGCAAAAGGTGGTTCCTGTGATGAAAGGAACAGCTTAATTACTCACAATCACATGAACACATGCTGTATGATACTGCAAAGGAAACTGGAATTTGATGTCATGCCTCCTTCACAGTAAGAGCAATCCCTTGGTAAATTAATTAATGAATGAAGCCCTAAGTAGCTACTGAGGTCTCAATATGTTCATGTATATGATTTTTGCACATGCTAGGCATATTTTAAGCTCTTCTAGAATCTTGTATTCCTTTTTGCAGATGACAAACTGTCTTAGAGAAGCTGAACAACTTGTTCAAACTCTGACTCATAAAGCAGAATCTCTGGCTTTGTTCGGAGGCTCTTTGGCTACTGATGGTAAATACCTCTTTGTTACACCCACACAGGGCTTTCAGTGACTGCTCCTAGGTTTCCTAATCTCCCCCTGCTTCCTTTAGTCATCTGGTCCCTCCATAACTACCTTAAAGAGGAAGATCCAGTACTAGGGCATCAAAAATCACAAAGTGCAGTTGCGTGTGGAGACTCATGCTTGTAATCCCAGCACTTGGGAGTCTGAGACAGCAGAATTGCAGGTTTGCAGCCAGCCTCAGCAACTTGTGAGACCCTCTGCAACTTACTGAGACCTTGTTTCAAAATAAAGGGTAAAATAGGGCTGGGGTGTAGCTTGGAGGTAGAATGCCTCTGGGTCCCATCCCCAGTACCAAAAAGAAAAAAAAAATTACAAAGTGAGATAAGCTTCAGATACTGAAAGGCTAAAATTGTGCCTAAGGCTATAATGGCAGGAAATTCTCTATTTGCTGTGGGCTTTGTGGTGTGATGAATGGCTCCCATCAAAATGAGACTGAGGAGAACTGCACTGCCTCAACTCACTCAAAAAGACCCAAAGCTATTTTAGACACATGGTTGGTTGCACACACTGCCTTGAGCCACCTGGTTCTGAGTCTTCCTTACCTGTTTCTGCAGCCTTAAAACCTTTTTTTCAAACAGGAGTCTGATTTTGTCTATTGAAAATTTGGAGAGAAGACATTCCTGCCCCCTGGTTACACTTGTATGGGTTCTGAGCTCAGAATTAGAATCTCAGACCTCATACTTACATTATTTTCTTTGAAGAGTGCCATGGAAACCAAAACAGAAGTAAGAAGCTTTCCTCTCAGCTCACTGACAGGCTGAAAGGAGAGGAAAATAAAATAAATATAACAAGGGTTATTTCCCTAAAGGTAAACAGTGCTTGGAGTGCAAGGGGGGGAGGGGAATTCTTGTCTTGTGTCTCTGGCTATCTCCGTCCTTTCTGAGAGTTCACAACCCCTCTGGATGTGCTCCTCATTTCCCTCTCTGTCTCATCTCCCTTTTATATCTTCTTCCTTTCTTTCTGGAACTCCCCATAGCACCTCAGTACACTCAGGAAGGGCATATGGTGGGTGATCCGCCTTCTCTTTCTTTTTTCTGTCTCTCCTTTGTATTCCTCTCTCTCTTCTGTTTATGCTTTCTCCAAAGACTGGTAATGCTTCTGATAAAGATGCAATGTGGGAGAAGAAGGGTTAAAGTTAAGCGTTACTATTGCAAATTTTTTCTTTTCCTGTTTTAGGTATGGATACAAAGAGAAGACCTCTCTCCACTCAAATAGAAACTCCCCAAATATCTTATTGAGAATAAAATTTATTCACTACCTACATTTTTTGTTTAAGATAGAAAATTGTACATTTTGCCTATTTTATCATTGGGTCCTCTGCTTTTTCTGAATCCAAGGTATGGTGATCCCATCCTGGGAAAACCAAACAATGATAGTGGAGTTTGTGCTTCGAGGATTCTCTTCAATCCTACATCTAAACATTTCCCTTTTTATGATGTTTTCAGTTTTCTACATCTTAACAATTTCTGGAAATGTCCTCATTGTCCTCCTTGTTTTATTCAACCATCCTCTCCATACCCCCATGTATTTCTTCTTGGTGAACTTGTCCTTTCTGGAGATCTGGTACACTTCCAACATTGTGCCTAAGATGTTGCTGATCATCATAGCTGGACACAAGACTATCTCTGTGGCTGGCTGCCTGGCACAGTTTTACTTCTTTGGATCCCTGGCTGCAACAGAGTGCCTCTTGCTTGCTGTGATGTCCTTTGACCGCTACCTGGCCATCTGCCAACCTCTCCGCTACCCCATGCTCATGACTGGCTCCCTCTGCATTAAGCTGGCTGCTGGCTCCTGGCTCTGCTGCTTCCTCCTCACATCAATCACTATGGTCCTGCTGTGTAGACTAACCTTCTGTGGACCTAATGAAATTGATCACTTCTTTTGTGACTTCACCCCTCTTGTCCATCTCTCCTGCATGGACACCTCACTGACCGAGACCATTGCCTTTGCCACCTCTTCTGCAGTGACTCTGGTCCCATTTCTCCTCATTGCAGCCTCCTACTCCTGTATCCTTGCTGCTATCCTAAGAATCCCATCAGGCACAGGCCGGAGAAAGGCCTTCTCCACCTGTTCTTCCCACCTCACTGTGGTCACGGTGTTTTATGGGACACTTATTGCCACATACCTTGTGCCCTCAGCCAATTCTTCCCAACTCTTGCGCAAAGGTTTCTCTCTGCTCTACACTATACTGACACCCATGTCCAACCCTATCATCTACAGTCTGAGAAACAGAGACATCCACGAAGCTCTGAAGAAGTGCTTGAGAAAGAAGTCTGATTTACTCAGATGATGCAAAGAGGACAAGAGCTATACAGATTAACAAATATTTCTGAAGACAGCTGCAGACATTGCTGAGTTCTGATAGCACTGGGAGAGCTAATGTCTCTGGTTACGGCTTAACCAGGTCAGACTCTGCTCCATCATCTCCAGTTGTTTTGGGTTATTATGCAAAAGCTTATATTCAAAGAGAACTGCTAAGCTTGTTCACTCATTCATTCACATGTACATAAAAAAATCTGCTATGTCTAAATGACAGAATAAGGACCAAATAAGAGGTCTCTGCTCTCTTTGAACTCACAGTCTAAGAAGGAAGAACTAAAGAAATAACTAATGAAAATCTACAACTATAAATATAAAATTATGCTTGTGACCCAAATCCCAAACACTGACAATACTAAATACTGGAAAAAATGTGTAACAAGTACTCTGATTCATTGCTGGTGGAAACACAGGATGGTACATCCACTTTGGAAGATGTTCTTTCAGTTTCTCACAAAACTAAGCATACTCTTACAATAAGATTTAACAAACATGCTCTTTTGTATTTATGCAAATTATTTAAAACTTATTTCCATAAAAGTACAACACACAGATGTTTATAATAACATTATTCATAGTTACCCAAACTAGGAAGCAACCAAGATGTTCTTCAGCAGGCAAATGGATAAACTGTGGTATACCCAGAAAATTAAATATGATTTAATGCTAAAAATAAATAAATATCAAGGCACAAAAGGACAGAGAGGAACCTGAAAGGCATATTACTAAAATAAAGTAGCCAAGTTGAAAAGGCTACATACTGTATGGGTCCAACCTCATGGCATTCTTGTAAAGACAAAACTGTTGAGATGGTAAAAGGATCAGTGGTTTCCAGGAGGGAGGAAGTGATGAATATACAGCACAGAGGGATTTTAGGGCAGTGAAACTACTCTGTATGGTACTATAAGGGTACACATGTGTCATTATACATTTATTCCAAATTCATAAATTGTATAATGCCAAGGGTGAACCCTAATTGAACGTTGGGTGACTATAATGTGTCACTATAGCTTCCTTGGTTATAGCAATTGTACCACTCAGGTGTGGGATTTTGATAGTAGGAAGGTTGTGTGTGTATCATGGGGAGAGGATATATGGGAACTTTCTACTCGATTTTGCTGTGAACCTAAAACTTCTTTAAAATAAACCCATTTAAAAATAGTTATAAGGTGTTAATTGTACATTAATAATGTGGCGCTTCAGTCCCTTTCTGTGAAGTAGATTTTATCTAGGAAAAGTATTTTTTAATCCTTTTCATTCTAGCACTAGAAGTGGGAAAATGAAGATTTGGGAGAAATGAAGCTAAGCAAAGGACTCATGACAGCATCTTCAGCACTCCATCCTTCTGTTGCTCTAATGGTAAACTCTACATGAAGTTAGGCCTTCATATTTATTGTCACCTCCTCCTGTCAGACTTCCTGCCAGGCTCTCATCTACTCACAGTCCCCAAGCCCCACCACACACACACACACACACACACACACACACACACACACACACACACTTTCAGTAGTTAAAATATAGGGTGTGGTGAGTGTGTGTTTGTTCTTAGCTCTATGAAATTCTAAAGCAATAAATTGACTTCAGAGTGGAAAATCTGAAGTCAGCATCACACACTCAAATGCTGCCTGTCTCCATAACTGGTTCTTACAAATTTTGCTCCCTAGTGCTGAGGACAGGGTTATCTCTGGTCTAAACATCTCTCTCTCTGTCTCTCTCTCTCTCTCTCTCTCTCTCTCTCTCTCTCTCTCTTTCTCTCTTTCAGTCAAACAAAGAAATTATGTTCACCATTCTTGGAGGTTACTCAAAATCCTAGCTGTGAAGCAGCACATATGATATTGTCTGAAAAACATGCTCAGGCTCTACTTTATGAAGAGAAAGTTATCTTGTTCTAGCACCTCTTATAAACAGGGAGAATGTTGTTGAGATCATCGTTACTTTCACCAAAGTGAAAGTAAAAGTTATTGGCTTTCCATTATCTACAAGCGGCTCATCTGCAGCAAGTGTCAATGTCAGTTTAGCTTTGGGGGAAGCAGGATGGCTGAACGAGAGAGCAGGCTTTTGTGTCATGGAAAAGTTTTGAATTCAAGCTCTGCCACTTTCTAGCAGTGTGGCTTTGGGGAAGTTACTGATATCACTAATCTTAGCCTTTTTTTATCTGTGAAGCAGGAAATGTTGCGACTATGTCACACTATTATTGGGTCACACTGTGCTGTCTCACAGGCAGAGCTCAGAGAATGAAGAGCTGCAGCAACTCTCCTTCTGGGTTCCATCTTTCACACCAAATCCTAGCCAAGGCTATTATCTAGTAGGAATTCACTTTTGATATGATAAAATTATAAATGTTCATAATTGTAAAGACCCAGGAAAAATGTATGGATCGCCCAGTTGATATTCTTTCACAAATAGGGAAGTGATTCCCTAGCAGAGCTTCCCAAACTTATTTTGGCTTACCATCCCCCTTTTTGGAAAATCACTTAGGGGCCCCCCAAAATCTGCTTTCTTTAAGTAAATAAACAGAAAGCTGCATTGACAAATTTGCATTTTTATGTGTTTGTATTTTGTTCCAGCACCCCAAGGGAATGGTATCATCTACTTTGAGAACCCATGTGAGGATTGAGTAGACTTTCTGTGGGTAATTATGGAACAAAGACTAGAATCCAGCACTTCTGTTTCTGAACCCAGGCTTATATACCCAGTGTAATATCACCTACCAACTTGGTGGTTTCTCTCTTTCTCCAGGGACACACAAGGAAGTTCCGTCATATATACTACAACTGCATCTTAAGATTACCATTTTGTTATACTTAGCAGGGAAAGAGTGTGGTGTATCACACCACATGCTATAGCCTCTGATGGCCCCACCATCTCTAGCCCCATGGTGCACTTCCTACAAGGGCACATCCTGGAGTAAGGTCATGAAGCCTCAGAAGTGTTGTGGTCAGCAAACCGCTGTTAGCTATTTCTTCCTCAGGAAGTCACAACTCCAAGACCGTTAAATAGGGAAAGGAAGATGTTGGGTCAGAACTGGCTTCCTATTTCCTTGAGACATGAAAATGAAACATGATATCTAGGAGCTCCTTCCAAGTTAGTGAGGGCTGGAGGGCTGGAAGAACCACATCTTGAACCTACACTTGGAAATAAAACCCAAACACTGCCAAAGAATGAAGTCTGACCACCTACCAGTGGTTTTCTATCCTTAGAGTTGGGCAAAGTTGCCTAAGAAGCCACCAAAAAACGAAGGTGAGTAAACAGTCATTGAGACCCCCCCGTGAGCTCCCAAGGCAGTTCTGCTTTTATGTCTTATTTATTGCTGTTACATTTAAAACTTCATTTGAATAAAGGCTTCTGCTCCTATATATGTATTCACAAACATATATTTTAACTAGACCTTTATTTTCATTAGAGCTTCCTTTATTTCTCTGCTGGAAAAACATATTTAAAAATTGTGGTCATGTTTGGTTTAATTAATACCCCATAAGGTCAAAAACAGTTGGATTACCCTGCCTGAGAGGAGAATAAGGAGAGAGTACTAGGAGAACTCCTAGGATGGTCAGCTTCTGTAGATGATTTTATAAGGCAAAGCTACCAGCACTATATTTTTAAAATTTTTAATTGACATAAAATAATTGTGTATATTTATGAGGTCAATGTGATAATTAGGTACATGTATAGTAATGCGTAATGTTCAAATCAAGGCAGTTAGTACTTCTATCTCCTTAAACATTTCTTTGTGCTGGAAGCCTACAAATGCTTCTATTCTAATTCTTTACAAAATATATAAGAAATTGTTGTAAAATATAGTCATTCCACTGTGTTATAGAGCCCTAGAACTTTCCCCTCCTATCTAAGAGTATTTTGGTTCCTGATATCCAATCTTCCTCTATCCCCTGGTCTTGGCTATCCACTCCTAGTCACCATTCTACTCTCTTCTATGTAATTAACTTTTTTAGTTTCCATATTGTTATGGTTTAGATATAGAATTTCAGCTAGAAGAGCCCATATATTGAAAATACAAAAAATGTTTAGCGGTGAAATGATTGAATCATGAGGGTTCTAATCTTACCATTTTTACCACCCAATAAAACCATTTTTTGGTTTTATTGGGTGGTAATATAAGCAGGTAGGATGTGGCTTGAGAAGGTGAGTCACTGAGGGTGTGGGCTTGGGGAATATATCTGTAATTTCTTGTCCCCTCCCCTTCCTCTCTCTCTGCTTCCACTGCCAACCCCTGAGCTCTACAAATGGGACCCAGCCTAACATGGACTGAAACCTCCAGAACTATGAGAAAATATATATTCCTTCCCCCTTCCTCTACGTTGTGGTCATCAGGAACTTTGGGTCACAGCAGTGAAAATGCTGATGGAAAGACACCTATGACTGAGAACATGGATAATTTCTCTTTTTGTGCCTGGTTTATTTCACTTATCATATCTTCCAGTTCCATCCATGCTGTAAAAATGATAGAATTTTGTTATCTTTTTAGGCTAAACAATACTCCACTGTGTATATATCACATTTTCTTTATCCATTCATCTGCTTGTGGACCCTTGGTTGATGGGAAAAAACAACAATGTCTTCAATAAATGGTCCCAGGAGAACTGGATATTCATATGCAGAGAAATGACCCATATACAAAAATCAACCTCAAAGTACATCAAAGACTTAGATGTAGACCTGAGAACTATGAAACTACTAGAAGAGAACATAGGAGAAACACTTCAAGAAATTGATATAGGCAATGATTTCTTTTTGAAATAAGACCCCCCAAAAGCACAGGCAACAAAATAAAAATAGAAAAATGTAATTATTTCAGAGTAATAAGATTCTCTGCAGCAAAGGAAACAGTCAACAGAGTGAAGAGACAACCTTCAGAATGGAAGAAAATATTTGAAAACTATTCATCTGACAAGGGGTTGATATTCATCCAGAATATGTACAAAACTCCAAAAACTAAATAAAAAAAGGAAAGAATAATCTGATTTTAAAAGTGGGGGAAATGATCTGAAAAGACATTTCTCAACAGAAGTTATACAAATGGCCAACAGGTATATGTAAAACTGTTCAACATCACTTATCACCAGGCAAATGCAAATCACTCCACTCAGAATGACTATCATCAAAAAGAAAAGAAAAGAAAAAAAGAAAGCAAAATATGACAAATTCTTGAGAGGATGACAAGAAAGGGGAACTCTTGATATGAATTTAAATTAGTATAACTATTATGGAAAACAGTGTAGAGTTTCCTCAAAAAACTAAAATTAGACCTACTGTACTATCCTGCTATCCCACTTCTGGGTATATATCCAAAGGAAATAAAATTAACACACCAAAGAGATACCTATACTTCCTTGTTTTTTTGCAGCACTATTCACAATAACCAAGGTACAGAACCAGGACTGTATCTTTTTAAGCCTCCTTAATATCTATGACTTACTTATACAAATTGAGTTTCAAAGCAATACTTGCCAATGACTTCACCTGGCTTATCAAGGATGTCCATCTTTGTTGGGCACTGGATACCACCATTTAGCCTTGGTGGCACCCAGACATATCTGGTCTTTAAAATTCAGGTGTAGCCTGCAGTACAAGAGAACCACTTCTTGTGCATCCTCCTGGGGTCAGCCTGTCCCCCTACACACTGAATGAGTGGAGGGTTGTGATATCTGTTTATTTTCTATGCAGCTGAGATTGAGGGCCAGTCTCATAACCATTTCAGGTCTCAGGCTTCAAATATGAACAATAAAAAGACTGGCTAGGTGTTTTCTAAGAAATATACTGAGAAAAATAACTAATGACATATTGTACTTTGAACTTTACAAAAACTTTTCCACATGCCTCCTCATTCAGTCCTCATTTTGGTTATAAAGTAGAAATTCACCATGGTGCAGATGAATAAACTAAAGTTTCAAAGATGCTAAACAACTTTCTCAAATTATTTCTGTGAGTACCTTCTGTTTTCCAACTCTCTGTCATTTCCACTACATCATACTCCTAGTTCTTTTTTTTTTTTTTTTTTTTTTTTCGGTACTGGGGATTGAACTCAGGGGCATTCTACCTCTGAGCTATACCCCCAGCCCTATTTTTAATTCTTTATTTTGAAACCGAGTCTCACTAAGTTGCGGAGTGCCTCACTAGGTAGCTGAGGCTGGCCGCGAACCCGTATCCTCCGGTCTCAGCCTCCCGAATGCTGGGATTACAAGCGTGCACCACCACGCCCGGCTTTCATACTCCTAGTTCTAAGATTACATAATTCAGTGTTTCCATTCTGGGTAGATTTTCCTTTTTATTATACCTTTAATAATCAACCAGATACTGTCTTGATTTTGAACTTGATACAGTGTGATATGGATGTGAGTTTTTATTCATGGTAATCTCCTATTAACATCATCATTCCAGATGCATACTGCCACACAGTTTGGCAGAAAATTTTTAAAAATACTTTTATTGAGCCAAGTGTGGTGGCACATGCTTGTAATTCCAGTACTTAGAAGGCTGAGACAGGAGGATCATAGGTTCAAGGACAGCCTCAGCAAGTAATGAGACTCTCATCAACCTAGCAAGACTCTGTTTGCAAATAAGAAATAAAATTTGGCTGAGGGTGTAGTTCATAGGTAGAATGCCTCTGGGTTAAATCCCCGTACCAAAAAATTTCTTTTATAGGTGCATTATAATCTCACATTATATAGTTCAGAGTGATAGGGATATACATGCACATGGTACTTGGTGAGCTTTCCCCTATCTCCCTCTTCTTTCCCTCCCTTTAGATGATATTGAGATTGGCATTGGTAAATTCAGAAGTGCACTGTTACAGTTAGATACAAAATGTCTCCTAAAGAGCTCATTTATTAATGTTTAGAGTTGATATAATTGATTCATGAGGTTTGTAATCCCAGAAATGGATAAATCCATTGTAATAGGTTTACCTGTGTGGCGTTTGGTAGGCCAGTAGGGTGTGGCTGGAGGGGATGGTTTCTGGAGGTGCAGCCTTAGAGATTATATATATATATGGCTCCTCCTCCCCTGGCTCACTCTCTTGCTTCCAGCCTCCATGATGTGAGCATAGTCCGTGTGCTCTCCCTTTCCCCACTTCCTTTAGCTATGCCCTGAGATCCATGGTTCCTGGCCTCAAGTGGACTGAACCCAAAACCATAAGAAAATAAATCTTCCCCCTAAGTTATGTGGTCAGTCTTTTAGATTATAGCTGCAGGAACGCCGATGGATACAAAGGATGGTAACAGGAACGAAGTTGCTTCTATATCTAAGTCTGACCATGTGGAATGTGGCTTTTGGGGAGTGGTTTGTGAGAGGAAAGTGGAAGGGCAAGAATGTGGCCATAAAGGTGAGTGGTAGAGACTGTGTCTAGGAGATTACAGAGGGTAAAGATGACTCCATAGAAAAATGGAGTAGAGACCATGTGTGTTATCTGAATTTTACCCATGTCCTGAAACTGTGTGAGGCCAAATTTAAAGACAATGAGCTGATTAATAAATTGGCAGAGGAAATCTCAGAACATCAAAATATCCAAATTGAATTGTGGATATTGATATCTGTATTCAGCAAAATATACACCAAATTTTTGGAGCAGAAAGCAAAGCAAAGAGACTTTAAAGATTAACAGTTTGACTGGAAATGTATGTGTAAAGCTATGTCCCAGAGAGATGCTGTCATGGGAGGAAAGAAGTTGGCTGAAAGGAAAGAGGAAGTAGTGGCCATGATGGAGGCAGCAGATGAAATTGGGACCAGGGGCAGCCCAGATGAAGTTGGGGCAAGGGATGGCTCAGATGGTCTTGGGGCCAGGGTTGGCCCAGATGACCATGAGGCCAGTGTGGCCTGGATGGAGCAGGGCCAGTTAGTGTGATTAAAAAGGCCCCAGTGGTAATTACTAAGGGGAGCATGACTACCTTTTCTGTTGGTGGCCAATCTTGAAGCCCATGTAATGCTGGCTTTGCTAAAAAATGGAATCCATGGAGGCTTTCTTCCAGATTTCAAAGAAAGGTGTGGGAGGCCAGCCAATGTGCAGTAGGGTCAGAATTTCTGCCCACAGATCCAAAGGGGGAACTTTGTGAAGGTGAAGCCAAGGTTGAAAGAAAACCCCAGCTGGGCATGGTGGCACATGCTTGTAACCCCAGCATTTGGTAGGCTGAGACCAGAGGATCCAGGTTCGCAGCCAGCCTCAGCTACCTAGTGAGGCACTCTGCACTTAGTGAGACCCTGTTTCAAATAAAGAATAAAAAATAGGGCTAGGGGTATAGCTCGGAGGTATATTGCCCCTGAGTTCAATCCCCAGTACTGCAAAAAAGAAAAAGAAAACCCTGATATTTAGAAATGTCAGAAACATGGAACAACCACGAGGAAAGGCTGCTAACTGTCAGCCATGGAACCAGGCTGGAAGTAGCAATAAACTTCCCATTGCAATCAGTCAGACCACAAGGGTGCCAACGCTCCTAGGAGATCACTTCTTACCATCATGTGCCATGGATGCCAGACGTGGAGCTGCAAGATCAAATGCTTGCTTTTGTTACTGTTTTGGTCCCGTTCCTTTTTTCTATGGCCCTATTCCATCCTTCAGGAATGCGAATGTTTACTCTTTGCCTTTGTATATTAGATGCATATAACTTGCTTTTTATTTTGATCCTCATTGTCTTTTACAGAGGCACACAAGAGTTTACCGTGAGTCTGAGGAGTCTTTGGGCTTTGGGACTTTTCAGCAATGCTGGAAGTGTTAAGACTGTGGGAATTCTTGGAGAGAACTAAATGCATTTTTTCATTCTGAGCTGGCTATGAACTCTGTAGGGGCCAGGGGTGGAATGCTATAGTTAGATATAAAATGTCCTCTAAAGCGCTCATTTATTAATGTTTGGAGTTGATATAATTGACTCATGAAGGATGTAATCCCAGAAATGGATAAATCCATTGTAATAGATTTACCTGAGTGGGTTTGTAGGCTGGTAGGGTGTGGCTAGAGGAGACAGTCCCTAGGGGTATGGCCTTGGATATTACATATATGGTTTCTCCTCCGTCAGCTCACTCTCTTGCTTCTGGATGTGAGCACAGTCCATGTGCGCTCCCTTTCTCCTCTTCTGGTAGCTATGCCCTGAGATCCAAGGCCCCTGGCCTCACATGTACTGAACCAAAAACCATAATAAAATATATCTTCTTTCCTGTAAGTTACATGGTCAATCTTTTAGATTATAGCTGCAAGAATGATGATGGGTACATGCACATAACTTCAGTGGCAGTAGTTCCTTTATTGGTTCTCCATCCTACCCCCAACATCACCCTGCCCTAGACCCCCTCTGTTGCTCAAACAGAGCAATTCAATTACCCCCTAGAAATTCAGTTGCATCCTAGCTTCCTTGTATGAAATAAATCATATGGCCCTTCATTTTCTGTGACTGGCTAATCTCATTTCACATAATGACATACAGATCCATTCATTTTCCTGCAAATGATAGAATTTTGTTCTTTATTGTTGAGTAGAATCCTATTGTGTTTATCTCATAATTTTGTAACCCATTTATGTTGATGGACATGTAGGTTGGTTGGCTACTGTTAATTATGCTGCTATAAACATGGATAGGCATGTATCGCTATAATATTCTTACATTAATCCCTTTTGAAAGATACCCAGGAGTGGTGTAGCTGGATCATATGGTGAATCCATTCCCAGTTTTCTGAGGAATCTCCACAGTAGTTGTACTAATTTGGAATCCCACAAACAGTGTACAAGAGTTCCTATTTTCCTACATTCTCACAAACGTTTATTGTTGTTTTACTTCTTGATGATTGCCATTCTAATTGGGGATACATGGAATCTCAGTGTAGTTTTGATATGGATCTCTCTGATAATGATGTTGAACATTTTTCCATATATTTATTGGTCATTTATATTTCTTCTTTTGTGGAGTGCCTATTTAGTTTAACTGCCTATTTCTTTCTTTTTTTTTTTTTTTGGTTTTTTTTTTGGTTTTTTTTTGGCGATACTGGGGATTGAACTCAGGGGCATCCTACCTCCGAGCTATACCCCCAGCCCCATTTTTTATTCTTTATTTTGAAACCGAGTCTCACTAAGTTGCGGAGTGCCTCACTAGGTAGCTGAGGCTGGCCGCGAACCCGTATCCTCCGGTCTCAGCCTCCCGAATGCTGGGATTACAAGTGTGCGCCACCACGCCCGGCTAACTGCCTATTTCTTGATTGAATTATTTTAAAATGTTAAGTCTTTTAAATTCTTTGTATATTCTGGATATTAACCTTCTATCAGAAGAGTAGCTGACAAAGATCTGCTCTCATTCTGTAGAGTTTTTCATTTGACTCTTGATGGTTTCCTTTGCTCAACAGAAACTTTTAAATTTAATGCCATCTCATCTGTTAATTCTTGTTTTAATTTCCTGAGCTTTAGATGTCTTATTGAGGAAGTTTCTCTCAGTGCTTATATATTGGAATGTTGAATCTATGCCCTCTTCTATAATTTCAAACCTTTGATCCATTTGAGTTGACTTTTGTGCAGGGTGAGAAGTTGGGGTTTAATTCCATTTTCCACAATTAGAAAACCAATTTTTCCAACAACATTTGCTGAAAAAGCTATCTTTTTTCCAGTGTGTTTTTTGCACCTTTATAAAAAATCAATTGGCTATAAGCGTGCAGATTTTTTGTATCTTCTATTCTGCTCCATTGGTCTATGCATCTGTTTTTGTGCCAGTACCAATGCTGCTTGTTACTACAGTTCTGTAGTATAATTTGAAGTCAGATATTGTGATGCCGCCAGCGTGCTTCTTAATGCTGAGAATTGTTTTGTCTATTCTGGGTCTTTTTCTATATGAATTTTAGGACTGATTTTTTCTAGTTCTGTGAAGAATCACATTGGTATTTTAATACGGATTGCATTGACTCTGTAGAATAGTCATTTTGATGATATTTATTCTACATACTCAAGAGTCTGAGAGATATTTACATCTTCTAAGATATTCAATTTCTTTCTTAGTATTTTGTAATTTTCATTGTAGAGGACTTTTATCTCATTGCTTAGATTTATTCCTAGGTATTTTATTGTTTGGGGGGTTATTATGAATGGAATTGTTTTCCAGACTTCTATTTCAATGTATTCATGGTTAGTGTATAGAAAAGTTATTGACTGTTTTTAGATTGATTTTGTATCCTGATACTTGGCTGGATTTCTTAATCATCTCTAGAAGGTTTTTTTGTTGGTTTTTTTCTTTCTGCGGTAATGGGGATTGAACTCAGGGGCGTTCTACCTCCGAGCTATACCCCCAGCCCTATTTTTTATTCTTTATTTTGAAACCGAGTCTCACTAAGTTGTGGAGTGCCTCACTAGGTAGCTGAGGCTGGCCGCAAACCCGGATCCTCTGGTCTCAGCCTCTGGAATGCTGGGATTACAAGCGTGTGCCACCACACCTGGCTCTAGAAGTTTTTGGGTTGAGATTTTTTGGGTCTTCTAAGTATAGAATCATATCATCTGCAAATAGATAATTTCAGTTTCTTTTTCTATTTGTATTCCTTTGACTTCCTCCTCTTGCCTTATTGCTCTAGCTAGAGTTTTGAGCACTATGTTGAAGGGCTCAAAGGAGTGCTCAAATGAGTGGTGATAGTAGTATAATTTTTAACATAATGTCTGTGATACAATATGGATACTTGATTTAGGCCCAACAAATAACATAGACTCTTAACAATATATACCCAATCTCTGAAATGCATAAGCAAAATCTATTGTGCCATAAATTATATTTATTTTTTCTTTTGATGATTCCAGTCTGGTAATTCTCCCAAGAGTCTATGCCTTCTAAACTCTAATATCCTTGCTTCTGTGCATGACTTGCTGAAGTAAGCTTGGGAGTTCAATCTATATCTTCTTCCTATTTCAGTAGTGACTACTTTCCAATCATAAAAGCAGTCAGACTCATTCACCTATGGGAAAAAAAGGCCAATGATCTCAACATGACCATATGAGGGTTTGTCCACTCAGAATGTATTTTGGCAGGTACTATTGCATGATTATGAAGCATGAATAATTTGTAGGCCCATTCTTTCGATAAGTTCAAATCTTCTAAACTCTCAGGTTCCATTATCATCTATGATAGTTGATCAATACATATCATACATTGAGAAGATCAAATCATGCTTGGTCTCTTTTCTGATGTAGTTATCTTTTGTTTTTTTGTTGTTGCTTGAGATAGGATCTCAACATGTTGCTCAGCCTGATCTCAACCTTGCAGGCTCAAGACAACTTCCAACCTCAGCTTCCCAAGTATCTAGGATTTACAAGTGCACTCTAAGTTTTTTCAATGATTTTGAGCATTCTTCTGGGTTATTCAATAACACGGGGTAGTGAATATGGATCATAAATATTGATTGGCAGAACAGCATCAGTTCTTGGGGAGGAGATCAAGAAGGCAGACAGAATGGACACAAAGCCTGGAGCTCTGTAAGGAAATCGACCAAAGGAATTTTCCCTTAGCCTTTTGGAGGTAAGTGAGTGAGCAAGATGGGAACAAGTAACCTCTTACCAACTATAACAGATATAACAGTCTCTAATCCATAGAAAAAGTGTGTTTAAATATATGGAGCATTCAACAGGAACAGGGCAAGCCAACGGGCTCAGCTCTATAGCCAGTGGCTATTACAGAATTTTTTCACAAACATTTTCTGGGTCACTGAGCTCTGCAATTACAACCTAAACTAGTGAGCTGTCCAGACAGCATCAAAACCAGTGGGGCAGACATAAGCCATACACAGGACCCAGCACCCCCAACTCTGTAGGACCACTTGCATTGGTACCCAGGCAAATGATGTTTAGCTGCCTGGTCCCACTCCTCGGTAGGGATCTTCTCTCCAAGATTCACCTTACCCTTTCCTTTGCCATAGGTCCCCTTGCTCTTTGAAGTCCCATCCTCCATCCCACATTCATCCCTTTTTTGCCTCTTCCACTAACCCCCCTCCCAATAAATCAATCCCATAGCCTGAGATACTTCCTCTCCCTCTGTAGCCTCCCACCATACACAAATAAGGCTTTAGGGACACACTGTTCAGTAAACCAGCTGATCCTGACCAAATACACCAATGCCCCCTACCAGGTGCTACCAAAAGCAATGCCTATTACCATCGTTAAAAGGATGAAATGTTAGGTCAGAGAGTACATGGATCCTAGTGGATGCAGCAAGTAACTTTATGCAGTAAAAATACATGATGCAACCACACCATAACAAGTCAAAATGGGGCAGTCTGACCTAATCTGTGGGGACCTAATCAGTTGCAGACCACAATGGTCAGCGTCCAAGAACTACCCCTCCCTTGCTCTCCCTGTTCCTAGAAGCAGGCACTACCTCCTTCCCTGCCCTCTCTGCTATAAAAATTTCCCACAGACTCCTAATGCTGCTGCTCTCCTGCATGAGACAGCCTGGCAGCTTCCCTTTAATAAACCTTCCCTAATTGGACCAACATCTGGGGTCTTTTGTCTCTTGTGTCGCACCTATCACCTTATACTAAATACTTTTCTTTCTTTGTTATTGGTGATATTTTGGGGGTCTCTCTTGTGTTTCACCAATTTGTTTGTTAGTTTAAGTTCTTTTTTCTCCTCCCCATTCTTATACTTTTATCATTATCCAATATTCATATTTATTCCATTTATTTTGGTTTTTGATTTTAGGAGTTTTTTCCCCCCTATTTGTTTATATGCTACTAGCCTTGCTCAAGGTTTCTTCTCTTTCTAAATTGGGCCATCTCTCCTTGTGAATGTGTCTATCTGTAAATTAGTCTGTAGCTTGTTCTATCTGAGTCTTTACCTTATCTTATACTTTTGTTCTATTTCATTCTTCTCTTATTGAGTATTTGTCTTTTTATAGATGACACCACAGTAATTTTTCCTCCCATTCTTATTCTTCCCTATTTTGAACTGTCCCTGTCACATTACCTTCTCCCTAACACTCATTCTACAAATATCAGTGTCCACCTGGATATAAAGATCCCAACCTGGAGGAAAACTCTGACCTCCCAAAAATAGGACATTGAGAAACAAGTGCTCTACTGCTAGTTCTACCAAATACAGAACACGCTGGAGGATAACTATATCTATCCACTCAACCCCAGTATACTGACTGGAAGCACTGGGAGAAGAGACACATCTCCATACAAATTGCAAGAAAGTTTTTAAAGAATGGGTGCTTTAGCTAGCACTCTCAGTATCAACAAAACAGACAAATTGAAGATGGACTGCCCTCTTGAATGGTCAATAAATCCTGTCCAGCTCGCATGACAGCCTAGAGGAGGTAACCAGGTGAAGGAGATGCAAAAATATAACCATTTAAGGAGGCAATGAGGGCTGAGTTTAAATACCCAATTATAAGAAACAGGTGATTAGAAACTAATTCAACTTCATCACAGGTCCCTAAGACCCCTGAAAATATGGGAGAAAACAATACTAATTCTCACAACATAATAACAACACAGCCCACTGACACAGAGGTGCAGAAGATACCAGAGAAGTCAGAATTTTGATATTCCATATGATCATTTGATAAAATCCAACACCCTTGCATGATAAAAACACTGAGAAAATTAGGAACATTATTCATAATGATGCTGGCTTTGTCTATATACAACAAACCCAAAGCCAGCATTATTATGAATGGGAAAAATCTGACAGAATTTATCTTAAGATAAGGACCAGGATATGAGTGTCCACTGTTACCACTCTTATTCAACATAGTATTCAAAACTCAGCCACAGCAATAGGACAGGAGAAAGGATTCAAAGGAATACAAGTAGGGAAAGGACTGGAACTTTGTTTGCAGATGACATGATCCTTTACAATGAAGATTCAAAAAACTCACCCAGAAGACTTCTGTTAGTGATAGTTTCAGAAAAGTAGAATACAAAATCAACCTACAAAAATCATTAGCATTCCTTTACACCAATCATGAATCCACTGTAAAAGAAATACAGAAAACAATTCCATTCACAATAAACTAAGAAAAAAAAAGATAAAATGTTCCAGAATAAATTTAGCTAAGGAGGCGAAAGACTTTTACAATGAAAATTATAAATCACTAAAGACAGAAACTGAAGATTTTAGAAGATAGAAAGATCTTCCATGCTCTTGGATAGGCAGAATATAATAAAAATGGCCATCCTACCAAAAGTTATCAACACATTCAAAGCAATCCTTGTCAAAATACCATTGTAATTTTTCACAGACCTAAAGAAATCAGTTATAAAAGTCATATGGAAAAACAAAACACCAGAATAGCCAAAGCAATTCTTAGCAATAAGAAACATACCAGAAGCATCACAATACCTGACTTCAAATTATACTACAAAGTGATAGTAATAAAAAGAGCATGGTATTGGCGCAAAAACAGACATATACACTAATCAAACAGAATAGAAGACTCAGAAACAAAGCTCCATATTTATAACCAATTGATCTTTTTTTTTTTTTGCGGTACTGGGGATTGAACTCAGGATCATTCTACCTCCAAGCTATACCCCCAGCCCTATTTTTTATTCTTTATTTTGAAACCGAGTCTCACCAAGTTGTGGAGTGCCTCACTAGGTAGCTGAGGCTGGCCTTGAACCCAGATCCTCCAGTCTCAGCCTCCCGAATGCTGGGATTACAAGCGTGCGCCACCACGCCCGGCTCCAATTGATCTTTGATAAAGGTGTCAAAGACATATAATGGATAAAGGACAGCCTTTTCAACGAATGTTGTTGGGAAAACTGGCTACCCGTATATAGAAAAAATGGAATTAAACCTTAACCTACACCCTGTACAAAAATCAACTCAAGATGGTTCAAAGACTGAGAAATTAGACTGGAAACTTTGAAACTGCTAGAAAGAATATAGGACAAACATTCCAACTTATAGGTATAGGTAGAAACTTCATCAGTAAGACCAGAAATCTCAGAAAACAAGAATCAATGAATGAGATAGTATTAAATTAAAAAGCTTCTGCACCACAAAGCTTCTCTCAATTCTACAGAGAGAGCCTACAGAATGGAAAAATATCTTCACCACCTAGTCTAGATATTAGACAAAGATACTACAAAGGTCTAATATCTAGAATATATAAAGAGCTTAAAAAGCTTAACATGAAAAAACAAATAAACCAATTAAAAATAGGCAACTGAACTGAGTAGACTCTTTTTAACAGAAGTATAAATGACCAACAAATATATGAAAAAAATGTTCATCATCTTTAGTAATCATAGAAATGCAAATCAAAACTACATTGAGACTTCATTTCACTCCACTTAGGATGGCAATCATCAAGAATACAAATATGTTGCTGAGGATGTGGGGAAATAGGAAACTATTAAACTGTTGGTGGAAATGCAAAATAGTACAGCTGCTTTGGAAATCAGTGTAGAGGTTTGTCAGAATATTAGGAGTGAAATTAACATATGGCCCAGCAATAGCACTTCTGGGCATCTTCCCAGAGGAAATGAAATCAGTATATCATAATGATCCTTGCATATACATGTCCATAGCAGTACAATTTACAACAAATAAATTATGATCAATGAATGAATGTACTCTGGTATATACACACAATGGAATTTTACTCAGCCATAAAGAACAAAATCACACAATTTGCAAGAAAATAGAAGGAATTATAGAATATTATAATGAGTATAGACAGTCCCATAGAGTACTATTAATAATTATAGAATATTATGAGTATAGACAATCCCAAAGAATGATGTACTTTCTCTCTTATATATGGAAGCTAAGGAGATATTTTAAAATAAGGGCAACATCAAAGGACTTCCAGGAAGATGGTGACGGAGTGAGACACATCTCAAGAGGCACTGTGAGCTCAATTCAAATCAGCCGTGGAACCAACTTTTTGAAAGAAGAAAAAAGCAACAAAAGGGTGAAAAACGCTGCGAAAACTGGAATACAGCTGAGCAGAAGCCAGAAGGATGACCAGGGAGAGCAAAGAAGACTGTCTCCACGGCCATGGTGCCATGCCACTGAGCAGAAGCCGCCATTGAGCCGGCCCCTGGCATGGGGTCTATTAAGAAAGAAATATACAACAACCCTCTGCACCCCCACTGACCAGAGGAGGAGTGAGCATCTCCTAAACTCCTCATCCTAGCCAGGCAGCATTTCGAGGCACCTTCGACAGAGACCAGAACTCATGGTATGACTAGCTTAAGCCTGCACAGGACCATCCCAGCACACCTCTCCCCACAGAGCTGAAGCAGAGATAACTGCACTCCAGAGCTTGAATCAAAACTGCCACAGGATCAGCTTATCGACGGAAGGAAGGAGAAGCAATGCAGCTTAAAATTGAGTAAAGAAATGGGCAGTTGGTCAGAATCTAAGGAGCAGACCAGGGAGAAAGGGGGAGCTGGCGTGTGCACGGCAGTAGCAGCCACCATCTTGTCGGCCACCCACAGCAGCAGAAATCTACCCAATAGATCTGCAGAGGCCAAACCAAGTCTGTTCTTACAAACTTGCAGGGATTTTTATTTTGCTTCTTGCCAACGGTTCTTGTTTTCTGGGGATTTTTGCTTTGTTTTGTTCCGTTTTTACTCTGTTTTCACTTTGCATTGCTCCGATTTATGTATGTTTGTTTGGAGGATTGGTTGCTTTTTAGCTTTTGCTAGATCCTAGAAGTTAACACCTGAAACCCACCAAAGACACCAATAGAGCCGGCAGAAGAAATACCAGAGTAATTGCAACTCAGTACAAGATACCATTCGCAGAGAGAAAATAAAAATAAGAACAGTCCAACCCCAAAGCCAGTAGAAGACAGGAAATTATGAAAATCAGAGCAGAAATTAATGAAATAGAGAATAAAAAAATACAGAAAATCAACAAAACCAAAAGCTGGTTTCTAGAAAAAATAAACAAGATAGATAAACCATTGGCCAACCTAACCAAAAGAAAGAGAGAATCAGCCCAAATTACCAAAATAAGAGATGAAAAAGGTGATATTACCACCGACAGTGCAGAAATACAGAGGATCATCAGAAACTATTTTGAAAAACTATAATCAAACAAAATGGAAAATCTGGAAGAAATTGACAATTTTTTAGATACATACAACCCTCCTAAATTGAGTCAAGAAGATATAGAAAACTTAAACCGACCAATAGCAATCAAAGAGATAGAGAAAAAAAGAGTTTACCATCAAACAAAAGCCCAGGGCCAGATGGTCTCCCAAGTGAATTTTATAAAAACATTTATGGAAGAACTAATCCCAATACTCCTCAAACTATTCCGTGAAATTGAAAGAAACGGGACCCTCCCAAACACTTTCTATGAAGCCAATATCACATTAATTTAAAGCCAAATACAGACATCTCAAGAAAAGAAAACTATAGGCCTATATCGCTGATGAACCTAGATGCAAAACTGCTAAACAAAATACTAGCAATGCGCATTCAAAACCACATCAAGAAAATTATCCACCATGACCAAGTCGGGTTCATCCCAGGGATGCAAGGCTGGTTCAACATACGAAAAACAATCCATGTAATTCACCACATAAACAAACTCAAAGACAAAAATCACATGATCATCTCAATTGATGCTGAAAAAGCATTTGACAAGATCCAACACCCATTCATGCTAAAAGTACTGCAGAGAATTGGAATAGAAGGAACATACCTCAACATCATAGAGGCAATATACAATAGACCTACAGCCAATATCATATTAAATGGAGAAAAACTGCAAGAGTTCCTACTAAAAACAGGAACAAGACAAGGATGTCCATTATCACCTCTTCTGTTCAACATAGTACTTGAGACTCTAGTCAGAGCAATAAGGCAAGAGAAAGAAATCAAAGGGGTAAAAATAGGGAAAGAAGAACTAAAACTATCCCTCTTTGCAAATGACATGATATTATACCTAGAAGACCCAACAAAGTCAGCCAAAAAACTTATAGAACTGATCAACAGATTCAGCAAAGTGTCTGGATACAAAATCAATCTTAAAAAATCAGAAGCTTTCCTCTATGCCAACCATAAAACCACTGAAAAAGAAATCCAGAAAACAATTCCACTCACAATAGTATCCCAAAAAATAAAATACTTAGGGATAAACTTAACCAAAGAGGTAAAAGACCTCTATAAGGAAAATTACAAAAGGCTGAAAAAAGAAATCGACAAAGACCTTAGAAGATGGAAAAATCTACCATGCTCTTGGATAGGCAGAATAAATATCATCAAAATGGCCATCCTTCCAAAAGTAATCTACAAATTCAATGCAATACCCATGAAATTACCAAGGTCACTCCTCACAGACATAGAAAAATCAGTCCTTAAATTCATCTGGAACAACAAAAACCCAGGATAGCCAAAGTAGTTCTTAGTAATAAGAACCTTGCAGGAGGTATCACAATACCTGACTTCAAACTTTACTACAAAGCACAGTAATAAAAACAGCATGATATTGGCACAAAAACAGACACACAGACCAATGGAGCAGAATAGAAGATTCAGAAACAGACCCACATGCTTACAGTCAACTGTTTTTTGACAAAGGAGCCAAAAACATACACTGGAAAAAAGATAGCCTCTTAACAAATGGTGTTGGCAAAACTGGTTAACCATATGCAGGAAAATGGAAATACACCCCACTTTCTCACCCTGCACAAGAGTCAACTCAAGGTGGATCAGAGACCTGGAAGTCAGGCCAGAGACCTGGCAGCTACTTGAAGAGGGCATAGGACAAACACTTCAACACGTAGGCATAGGTAAAACCTTTCTCAACAAGACCTCAAAAGCACAAGCAGCTCAAAGGAAGATCAATACATGGGATTGCATTAAGCTAAAGAGCTTCTGTGCAGCAAAGGAAACTATCAAGAACCTCAACAGAAATCCCACAGAGTGAGAGAAAATTTATGCCAGCTACTCTTCTGATAGAGGACTAATATCTAGGATATACAGAGAACTCAAGCAACTCACAGCTAAGAAAACAAATAACACAATCAAAAAATGGGAAAAGGATCTAAATAGACACTTCACAAAAGAAGAAATACAAATGGCCAATAAATGTATGAGGAAATGTTCAACTTCATTAGCAATCAGAGAGATGCAAATCAAAACTACTCTGAGATTTCACCTAACTCCAATCAGAATGGCAATTATCAAGAACACAAACAAAAACAAATGCTGGCGAGGGTGTGGAGAAGAAGTGGGAACCCTAGTACATTGTTGGTGGGATTGCAAATTAGTGCAACCACTTTGGAAAACAGTATGGAGGATCCTCAAACAAATGGGAATGATCCTACCATATGATCCAGCAATACCTATACTGGGTATCTACCCAAAAGAACAGAAACCAAACTATCAGACCAACGCATGTGTATCTATGTTTATAGGTGCACAGTTTACAATTGCCAAACTATGGAACCAGCCAAGATGTCCAACAACAGATGAATGGATTACAAAACTATGGGATATGTACACAATGGAATTTTACTCAGCCATAAAGGAGAACAAAATCATGATACTTTCAAGGAAATGGAAGGAACTGGAAAACATTATGTTAAGTGAGATTAGTCAGTCACACAAAGTTAAAAATCGAATGCTCTACCTAATATGTGGAAGCTAGGGAGAAAATGGGACATAAGAGCTACTCCAGATGAAGGAGAATCCTTAGGTGAACAAAGAATTTGCTTAATGGAAGGTGAAGGGGGTAGGGAGGACACCCAAATGAACATGATGTACTTTCCATGAACACATCAAAGTCAATCACTAAACTGACCTTGAGAAGGAGGGAGGAGGAGGGAGTGGGGCGGGAATTGGGGAAGGGTTCAATGAGAAATGTGTGCATGGATGTCTTTACCTGTACTAGCTTGTACCTAACAAAGGTGTGCGGTTACAATGCACCAAATAAGGGAAAGATGAAAAAAAAAAAAAAAGATTTGTTTAAGTTACACCCGGAGATTTTGGATCTACGCAATGCGGAGCCTACTTCTATTAACCTGGCAGAAATAGCTAAGACATTTGTAGATCGGCTTCAAGCCTTGGTCACTACCTGGCCCTCGTTTACCTCCTTGCTAGGAGAAGCTATCATAGCATCAGCAATAGTCATTCTAGGTTTATGCATTCTACCACTTGTATGCCTTGTGATCAATGCCTATGTTAGTATATGAGCAGATTTACATGGAATAAAAATGCAATGACGGGTTCGATTTTCTCAGGGCAAATCAACCTAAGACAAGGCTCGTTGAATGACTCATCAAGACCCCATGATGGGTAAGATTAAGCACCTGGTAGGAAACGACCTAAGACAGTCTTGAAAGAAGCTGGGATATCTGTGGGATTAGACACAAGTGGACTAATCTGAAAAATATTTAGGCAAAGGTGTAATCTATAGAAGTCGGTGGTTGATAATAGATGGAAGGAGAGAAACTAACTTAAAAGAATGTCTGGTTTCAAACTTGGGAAGCTGGAAGGCTCATCATCAGGCCCTCCCTGAGATGAGGATGTGGGGGAGGAGCAAGTGTGAGCTTGGGGAGTGAGTTTACTGAGCTGAATTTGGACCCTGGCTGCATTTTAAAATAAAAACGGGGGAGTTGTGGGAGCCCAGCTGGGCCCTATCCCCCCCTGGCAGTTGCTATCTGCGTACATGAGCAATTATACTGACTCTTCTGCTATGGCTACATTGGCATCTCGAAGTTTGGAGATTGCCCCTAGGATGCGTAGATGAAAGACCCTCCTACTTCTTAGAAAGTAAATATATGACCGTAAAGGAGTATGGTTTTATGACTCTAGAAAGATTGCTTTACCAGGCTATGTTAAGAATGTGGGCTATACGTGTAAAATGAAGAAGTAGTGCTGTTTGTGATCTGACAATGATTGATATCTCATAAATGTCTATGTAACCCTGTGGTACTCAAGAAATGTATAAAAAATCCATGCTGAAAACATAAATAAATTAAAATAAATAAATAAATATAATTAAATAAATAAATAAATAAAAAGAAAGAAAGAAAAGAAGGGCAACATCAGATAGATGAGCAGAGACTTTAGGGGAATGACAGTGAGATTAGTGAAGGGAGTGGGGTGGGGAGACAAAGTCATATAGAATGCAATAGTAGAAATAATGCTATGATGTACACAAAATTTCCAATTCTAATATCAAAGACTTGCAGGGTGAGAGTAGGGTGACTCCATGAGGAGGGAAACAAGAGTTTTGTGCATGTGGTTTTCTGACACACTGTACCCCAATACGATGTAAAATTACAATGCACCCAATTTAAAAAGTATAGCATTAGTTCTCAATAAAATCCAGTAGATTTGGGTATAAGCGGTGTACATTTTTCTATCCCTCCACAACTACCAGGTAATAGCCATCACTGGTTGACAAGCATTTAGACTGGTACTTCCCAGGGGGTGATGAAGAGAGGGACAGCACAGGGAAAACATCTGTCAGAATAGTCGTCCAATGCCTCAACTATTGTCTTGAGACATTCTTCCTGATATTCCTAAGATTTCCCCTTTAACAACTATTCCCCTCCTATACAATATGTTCATTCTACTTACCTCTTTCTTCCTTTTGGTTTCTCCTCTTATCTCAAATCTGTTTCCTCTAACTTTAGGTCTCATATTATCTGAATCTATTGAAATATTATAGTGCACCTCCTACATGCCAAACATAAAACTACATGCTAAAAGTACAACGATGAGCCAGACACAGAACAACACAGAACTCAACAGACACAGAGCAACACAGAAACTACAGTTCTCTGAGTCCAGTGGAGAATCAAGCAAGAACTGGTAAGGGATGGGGATGCATATGAACAACATGGACATGTAGCAAAAGTACCTGGTCCTATTTGGAGGCTTTCTGGAGAATTTAAGGTGTGGGAGATGCATAGTCAGGTAAAGAGGTGAGAGGGTATTCTAAGATTCTAGGAGAAAGAGAGGGAGAGGGAGAGGGAGAGAGAGAGGGAGAGAGAGAGGGAGAGAGAGAGAGAGAGACTCATTTGATTTGTTCAAGCAACTCAAAGGAATGACTATCCATTGTTATCCAGTGTAGCAGGACTTGGGAATGGGAATGGAAAATGAATGGCCAGCTGAGAGTTTTAAGCTGGAGAGTGACATGATTTAAATTTAAATTTTAAAAGGCTCTCCTAGGGATAGAGTGAGAAAATATTCAAGCCAGTCTTGAAAGAAGCTGGGATATCTGTGGGATTAGACACAAGTGGCCTAATCTGGAAAATATTTAGGCAAAGGTGTAATCTATAGAAGTTGGTGGTTGATAATAGATGGAAGGAGAGAAACTAACTTAAAAAAATGTCTGGTTTCAAACTTGGGAAGCTGGAAGGCTCATCATCAGGCCCTCCCTGAGATGAGGATGTGGGGGAGGAGCAAGTGTGAGCTTGGGGAGTGAGTTTACTGAGCTGAATTTGGACCCTGGCTTTGCGGTGCCTCAGAGACATCTAAGTAGATGTATGTGGAGCTCAGCTGAAAGATTGGGTTGTACATATAAAGTAGATTTATGAATCTTTGGAAGAGGGGGATAATTATTGAAATCATCAGAATGTCTGAGTTCACTGAGAGAATGTTGGTCCAGCAAGAAACTGCTCCTCATCTTCATAACTGTCAAGTGGCCGCAGGCCTGAGTGAGGGGAAGGGATTCCAGTTCTAGAGATGAGAATTTGTGGTAGCATTTCCTAAAGTGAAGTTATGTTGAAAAATTGTTCCCTGAGAGAAAACACACACACACACACACACACACACACACACACACACACACACACACACACAGAGCTCCATGGTTAAATAAGTCTTAGAAATCTGTATATTATATTCCCTGCTTAGAGAATACCAAGAACTGTAAGCTCTGCAGGAAAGAACCATTTCATCTTTGTTTAACTCGGTTTCCCTCAGGATCCCTCATTGTAGATTACTTTAGAATCTCAGTCACAGGGTGAATGCAGAGAAAGAGCGCTAGCTTCCTAGAGGCATGCTTCCAAGTCAAGCCCTGGGCAGAGTGTCATCCATCTGTTCATGCATCAGATGAAGAAATTGGTGCTCAGTGATTGGTTCCCCGTTTCACAACTGGCTAGTCCTATATTTGGGTTGTTGCCAAGCCTTGACCTTTTCAACCTAATAAAATCTGATAAATAGCACAGAGTGAACATTGGAAACATGTTTTTCATAATCTACAGGTCATAGTGCTTCCCAAATGGCATTCTCTGTAACCTTAGATTTGAGTTCTAGCTTTGCCACTTTTTAGCTGCCTAATCTTAGGCGGATCATCTAATCTCTTGAAACTTTCTTCTCACTGACAAGTGAGGCACTAAAGGTAACTAGTAAGATTATTATTAGATGTTACTATTAATAAGCTGAGGCTGAGAGGTTGAGATTTGCTTAAGATCTCACAGATAGTAGAGTTAAAGCTGGGACTGATATCCAGATCTTTGGTCTCTGAATCTAGTGCTCCCTCTACTAACCAAGTCACTTTCTACTTTGGATCATTATTTGGAGACTGCCCCTGACAATATTCTCACATAAGGACAATGTCATTTTTGAGAGATAGCTTAACGTGGTGTCCAATCAAAGTGTAGCCTAAAGCAAGATGGAGAGAATGTGGGGGAGAAGACAGAGTATTTTCAGGGGGACATTCCTAAGGCTCAGTTATAGAAAACTTTAAAAAATATTGATTCTTATGTTTCCCTCCAGTCTCAAGCTACCTGAATTGGAAACTGGTGGTGGGTCTGGGAATACTTATTCTTGAACAGATCCACAGATAATTATGAGGTGGTACCTTGATTGGGAGACACTGTTCTTCTCTAGACAAAAATCACCACTCAAATCACCTTAGAACCAACCAGGACTCATATTAGTTCCTAAACCAGCTTGGTCTTCGGGTTTTCCTTTATTTCACAGAAACCAGTTGAGAGTGGGCTGTGGGAGGCTTCTAAGAAGTGACTGGGGAAGGGTTGGACCTCTGAGGTTAAGAGGGCGGACTCAGCCCAACTTCCTCCTTTTTTTTAATCTGGGCTTCCTGTCGTCACAGCCTAATCATATTTTGTTCTCCCTTCACTTCTCCTTTTACACAAATAGCCTCAGACATTTGTGTTACCAGCCTTGTCGTGGCCATCTCAAAGATAATCACCAAATTCGGAATAAAGGACTGAGACACTGTACAAAAGGTAAGATTGATGACTTTTTAACCTAGTTTGAGAGCAAAGCCCTAAACTATTTTATGTGGGGTAGAGTATATTCTTAGGAATCTTCGTGTACCTCTCATGTAGCTTTAAAATAGCTTGCTAAACAAATATTTAGCACTGTAAGTAAAAAAAGAGAGAGAGAGAGAGAGATCAGTAATATTTTAGTAATACCCTCAAAGGCAATCAGGCCAGAAATAATTAGAATTTACCATGTCCCATTATAACATATTTCTTTAGGCCTGGACATTCACAAGTTTTAATTGCTACAGAACTTGAATTATTTACTCAGTGTGGTAATTTTTGATGCTTGGGGTTTTCTGTGTGAGAGGAAGTTGGAGAGATTTCCTATGTGCTTTGGTCTTTAGAAATTTCGCTTTGTGATTTTAAATCAAGGAGAGAACTCACAGCCAAAACGTTTGGAAAGGCAGCTAAATGGGCTCAGTGGCCCACTCTTGTAACCCCTTGTAACTTCAGTACTTGGTCTGAGACAGGAGGATCTGGGCTGAAGAACAGCCCCAGCAATGGGGGTCTCCCTAAACCCTCAGCAACTTAGCACAACCTTGTTTCAAATTAAAAAATAAAAAAGGGCTGAGGTTGTATCTCAAAGATAGAATTACCCTAGGTTCAATCCTCTGTACAAAAAAAAGAAAGAAAGAAAAAGAAAGGTGAGGAAGAGGAGGACAAGGAGAAGGAAGAAGAGGAGGAAGAGGAGGAGGAGGAAGAGGAAAAAACAAAATAACAGAAAATAAAGGCAGCTCGGAGATATGAATATTTCCCATTTGAGAAAGTTTCAAAAGTAAAGTTAGTGACTTCAAATGTAATTCCTCAGAGTCACTAAGTAGACGATTGTCTAAAAACTATAATACAGGAGATGCTCATTAACTATATGTTAACAGGTGAAGGCTAGTTTGTTGGCTTCCAAAAGCAGGATGAACACTGCGATCTACAGGGCTTGCCCAAATTACCTTATCCTTGGTGTGCAAAACATGAATATTGATAAATATGAAATGCACTTATGAAAGGCAACACACAAAACTTGATATAGCAGTAATTTCCAACTCATGTGCCATAAATAATGAAGTTGCAATGTCTCATCAAAGTGATGGCCAAGCTTTGGTCCAGAATTTCTGTGACTACCATCGTGGTTGTTGGTCACCACAGGAAACTCAAATCAGATCTTTTTTCTTTCAAGACCTGTGGGAATCTTGTTTGACTATACTTGGAGGAGAAAAAGGAAAAGCTCCTCTTTCCATACTCACCTGCCTAAGAATAAGGAGTAGGGATAAGGCAGAGGGCTCTAGATTCCCAGGGTCTGGGTACCCCCTGAGGTTAGGCACTGTGCTTTGAGCAGTACTGGTGGGGAGGAGGAGGAGTGAGGTAGAAGGGGGATAGTGGTTAAAAAGCAGTTCTGTCCTCAAGGAACTCCCATGGGAGATAAGACATAGCATACTGTGCAAGGGCTTTGGAAGAAACTGAGCCAAAGAAGACTCTCAGCTGCTGGTTGAACAAAGTTTTGCTTTCTCAATCTGGAGCGGAATCTGCACTGTTTTGTAACTGTGGTTGAATGAGAGCAGACGTTGAACTGAAACATGATTTCCTGTGGTGTTTCCTGTGTGAGCCAGTTAAGAGTATTTAGCTTTTAAAATGAAAGAACTGGGTACTTTTATACACACGGAAAACTATTCAAAGCCCATCTATTCACAGTTACAGTTACTGCCAATTAAGTGGCCTTACCTTTATCCATTGACAAGAGGTAAAATTAGAAATTCTGTTAGTTCTTACTTTCTTAAGACCTCTGGTCAACCTCTGACTACCCAGAGCCCCTCAGACTCCTGTTCTCCTTACCTATTCTTCCTGTCCTGCAACATGCCAGTGGCCAGGGATTGTGCTCTGTGCTGGAGACACAGGGATAACTGATGTGGTTATCAATTCAAAGACCACACCATGGGTACAGACACAGAAATACACAAATACAACACAATGTGCTCTTTTCTAGAAGGGAGAGAGAATGTGCACAAAATGTACAAGGAGTTTAAAAATGTGCCAAAGACTCTCTGGGAGAGGAGGTGACTTCTTAGCTTTACTTCCAAAGAAGTATGGGTTTGCTATGGAGACTGAGGATAATGACATTACAGAGAGAGGACACTGTGTATGCAAAATCAGAGAAGTATGAACCTCCCAGCATGTTAGAAATGAATTAAGCAACATACACTGCAGCAAACAAGCCACAAGACCACAAGAAGTGCAAAGCCCTTTCTCCTACTTGGCACTTGAAAGTCCTGGGGCAGCCATGGGCAGAGTTATGCCCAAGATATCCACATGACAGTATTGTTGGGATATGGCTTTGAGTGAAGGTGAAGAAGCAGTATTCTTCCGTTTCAACCTCAATTTCCCCCCTAGATCGAAAGGAATGGTAGTACTTTTGTGAGGTTATCGCCATTTTATTTCAGCTTCTGTTCCAGGAACTTCTCTGCTGACTTGTTACAGTGGTTTGACTTGTGTTCCTAGATTAGTCAGCCCACAGTACTTTCTACCCAGCAAGCATTTACTTTATGTAGATCGCCCTGGGCTCTATGGACTAGGCACCTGCCCTCAGGAAACTCTGAGAACCAGCTACCACTGCAGATGCAGAAAGCTGAAGCACAGAAACCCAGAAAACAAAAACAAAAACAGGTAGCTGTGAAGAGCTGGTCTCTGGAGTGCCTGCAGGACAAAGGAGGGAATGATTGCAGGTGGAGGTTGGGCTATCAGTTTGGAAAGGCTGTCCAGAAATAGGTTTGGGGAAAGAGGAAAATATGCATTTCCAAATCCGGTAGATAAGCAGTCAGAGTGAAGGCCACAGATCTCTACGGCTGGCATGTAGAGAGGAGTCCTCTCTATTCATTATACATTTTACAAGCACATGGTAGAGTTCCTACCCAGGTAGTGGCCTCAGTATATGATACCAGTGGCCAGGAATTGTAAAAGACAAGACATCGTGTTTATAAGTTCAGAACTTACCTATCACTCAATTCCTAAGAGTGGCCCTGAGATATCTGATAGATTTTTAAAATAAAATAAATCAAGAGCCAAGTAAATGATTATAGAAATGTGGTATCTTGTGAAATGGATACAGGTATTTGCTGTACCAGGTACCCAGGCACTGAGCCATCTCATTTGTCCCTCAGAACCACCTACTACATAGGTGTTAGTATCCCCATTTAAAGACAAGGATGCTGTGAAGGTTAGATGGATTAAGCAAGTTGACCAAAGCCATACTTCTGGTAAGTGTCAGGGCCAGAACTCAAATCTAGACATCTGATTCCAAAGCAAGGGTTTGAAATGTTAATAAGTACCCTTCACCAAGTAAGTTATGGTGCTCTCATTAAATCTTCCCCACACCAGGAAGCAACTACAGGGCAGCAATTACCTCCAAAAGGGAGCATCTGGCCCAGCCCAACCCCAGCTGAAAACAGTGACTGGGATAAACCTTGATGCTTTGCTGAAGTCTACCCTAGGCTGAGAGGCAGGAGCAAGCCCTCCTGTATCTGTGAAGCATGGCCTCTAGCCCTGCCCACCCCATGGGTGAGCAGCAACTCCAGAGGCCCCCCCAGACATAAAGCCCATCATATGGCTCTGCCAAGCGGCAAATTCAAAAGAGTTCTGTGCAGCCAGGAAAGACAATCTGCAGTCTTGCCCAGGATGATCACAGGGCTCAGCCAGCAACCCCACATGTCAGTAGAGTCCTCTGTTGCTCTCACCAAACTAGGGAACACAGCCAGCTCAACCTCAAGCACAGAAAATGGCCCAGTCTCACCAGAGAATCTCATACCAGCATCTGTTAGATTAAGTAGCAAAGGTCCATCACCACCAAATAACACCTGCAAAGGCCAAAAGAGGTGGCAATCAACTTAAATGCACAAGCATCAATGGAAGAACACAAGGATTATGAATAGGTAATCTTCAGTATGAGAATAGGTTCATAGTTATAAATTTTACTTGTCTCTTAGAGACCACTGTATATATTAGCATATAAGTTTCTCAGAAGTTATTCATTTAAAAATTTGTTTTTATGTAACATTTAGTTAATCTCATTTACTTCCAATATTATTTGACCATGGGTTCTCACTTCCTACTGCTTGTTTCTGTTTTTATTTGAGAAGCACTGAATAGCTCAAAAACATAATGGTCTGTGTAAAAACAAAGCTGCCTGCTGTAGCTTCAGATTGGCCTCTGAAATTTGGTCAGAGAAAGCTGGAGCTCAAGAAGATATAGAAGCTCTTGAAGTTTCTATCCATCCTTAGGTAGTGCAAATGCAGGTCAAAGAAAAGAGAGAGCCAGAACTAGAAATCTACAAGACGGTTTATCAGCCCAAAGTCTTTTCTTGTAGGAAACTAAAGAATGAAGTTCATCCGTGGCCTCCATGTTAGGCCTTCAAAAGTGTCTACGGCTAAGTGCAGTTTGTTCAGGGAGATTTCCTGGAAACTGATGTGGGGGACTTTCTGCACAGAGCCATGAATCATAGGGTTAGGAGTGGTAGATTTTAACTGTGGGTGGGGTGTCAGTTCCTCTGAAAAGTGATTGGAAGGGATGAGAGGCTCAATAACTGGCCAATAATAGTGACGAAAGGATAGGACTCATGAAGTAGCATTCTCTCTGGGTTTATATGAAAATGGGGGCCATTGTTGTATGTGGTAAAAGTAGTTACCATCTTTACCAAGAAGGTAGATTTTTCTCTTTCAATTTGGTATGAGTCTAAGTAGAAAATCAAGAAGGGAAGAAGAGATTCTTGTTGCTTTCTGTGAAGGACAGAATCAGTAGGGATGACCTCAGGTTGGTAGGAATCTGCTCTGTGGACAAAGTGGTTACATAGGGCTGAAGCAGCTGCCACCGGATCCTAGGATGCTGGGGATGATGTGACTCTAGAAGGACGAAAGTAGCTGCCACAAGATCCGAGGATGCTTGGGATGGTGTGACTCTAGGAGGCATGTAGCCCAGTTTCTTTCTGTTACTGATGAGTAAGATATTTGCCTATGTTTAAAGCATCAATCTATGAGCAGAATAAAAAAATCAAGCCCAAGGTTCCTGACTGTGCAATATCATGTTCATCCCACAACACGAGATTATTTGGAGTTAATGAACCAGGGTTAGGCTATGTGTTCATTCAATTGTTTTATTATTATTATTGTGTAATTAAGTACCAGGCTTTAGGGATTCAAAGATGAACTGAGTTACTCCTACCCTCAAGGAGCTCACATTCTAGTGAAACAAGAGATACTTGTAAGCCAAAGTGATCAGTACAAGGACAGAGATGCACAGGTATTACAGGAACTCCTTGGCAGCAGTGAGGCCTGGGTGTGAAGAATTACAAACTGTTAGAGAAATCTTCATGGAAAAGTGATACTAAAGCTGAGTCATCAAGATGAGTAGAGATGAGAGAGGGGGCGGGGGGGGGGAGAATTTAAAGACTCAAACACAACCCCTAAGGCCACACACTCCAGGACTCACTTTCTCCAGCCACACCCAACAGGCCTAGGTTTCCTACTGATGAGATTACAGTCCTCAGGACTTAACTATATCAACCCTGAGCTTGTATCTTGAGTGTGTAAGGAAGCCTAAAAACTCAAAACTCAATGGTAAAAAAAACCCAATTTAAAAATGGACAAAAGATCTGAACAGCACTTCACCAAAGACACCATATGGGTGGAAAATAAGCAAATGAACAAAATTTTCTTCCTCACTAATCATTAGGGAAATGCAAACTAAAACCACAATGACATACTACTGCCCACTTCCTAGAATGGCTAAAATATTTTTTAAAACTAACCAAGTGTTGGTGAAGATATGGTGGAACTGAAGCTCTCATACAGTATTGCTGGATGGGTAAAATGGTATACCCACGTTGAAAAACAGTTTGCTAGTGTTGTAGAAAGTTAAACATATATGATCCAGCCATTCTATTCATAGGTTGGTGTGGTCAGATATAGAAGAGCTCAGAGTTGATTTAGTTAAGCAATGAGTGTTGTAATCTCATTTTTTAAAAAGTCCACTTTATCAATTATTTTATAAATTGTGCTATTGGTGTTTTAGCTAAGAACTCTGGCTAACCAAGGTTGCAAATACCTTTTCTTGTATTTTTCTGAAGTATCATAGTTTTAAGCTTTACCTTAATAGCTAGGATCCATTTTAAGATACTTTTTGATATAATAAGGTACTTTATGGCCATTTTTTCTTTGTATATTGATATCCTATTGTTTGTATTGTTTGTTGACAAGACTCTTCTTCATTCTCTAACATATGTATGACTTCAAATCTTTGGTAAAAATCAGTTGTCCATATATGTCTGGATTTCCTATTCTGCTCCATTAGTTATTTGTTTATCTTAATTCCAATATTGTTTTTAATGTTGTAGCTTTATAGGAAATAATGAAATTAGATAGTGTTTAACTTCTAACTTTGTACTCTATCAAATTAACTTACTATCCTAAGTCCTTTGAATTTTTAGAATTTTTTTTAATGTCCACAGAAAAAAAATCTGCTGTGATATGGTGGATTGGGATTACAATGAATCTATAGATAACCCTGAAAGGAATTGAAGTCTTCACAATATTGTCTCCTGGCCCATGGGCATAGTATATCTACTTATGATATCTCTTTTTCAATTGCTTTCAGCAATGTTTTTGTTTTGTTTTAGTTATCATGATGCATGTCTTTCATATCTTTTGTCAGGTTTATCCCTAAGTATTTAATATTTGATACTACTGTAAAGATATCTTTAAAATTTTAAAATTCTGATTGTTGCTAATGTATAGAAATATTAGTGACTTTATACATTGACTCTTGAATCCAGAAACTTTATTACACTCCCTTTTTAATTCTAGTAGATGCTTTGTATATTTATTTAGATTTTTCTATAAAGGCAATCATGTCATTTGTGAATAAAGTCAGTTTTGCTTTTTCCCCCCAGTTTGAATGCCATTCTTTTCATGCTTCATTGCACTGTTTAAAACTCTAGTACAATACTGAATAGAGGTGGTAAAAGTGGACAGACTTGTGTTTTTCCTAATATAAGGAAAACACTTTGCCTTAAGTATGTTAATGTTTCATTTTTATAAGATGCTTTTATAAGGTTAAGTGCTATTTCTCTTTTTTCTTTTCTCTCTCTCTCTCTCTCTCTCTCTCTCTCTCTCTCTCTCTCTCTCTCTCTCTCTTTTGTGGTACTGGGGATTAAATCTGGGGCATTCTGTCTCTGAGCTACACCCCCAACTCTTTTTTATTTTGAAACAGGGTCTTGCGAGGTTGTTGAGAATCTTGCTAAATTGCTGAGACTAGTCTCTAACCTGTGATCCTCCTGTCACAGCCTCCCACATACTGAGATTACAGATATGTGCCACCATGCCAAGCTTATTCTATTCTTTCTTTGCTGAGAGTTTTAAAAACCAGAAATAGATGTTGAATTTTGTCAAATTAGTTTTCTCTATCTTGTTTAAGATAATCATTTGGTTTTCCTTTTTTTTTTTTAGTTTCTTAATTAAAGGGATTTCTCAATGTTAAAATAAGAATTGCATTTTTGGAATTAATCCTACTTTTCATGATTTCTTACACATTTTCCATATTCTTAGAATTTTAAAAAATATTGTTCATAATATTTGCATTTGTACTCATGAGGAATATTGGTATGTGTTTTTTGCTTATTTGTTTTGTTCTATTTGGTACTGGGGACTAAACCCAAGGATATCCTATCTCTGAGCTACATACCAACCCCTTTAAAAATGTTATTTATTTTTATTTTGAAATGTAGTCTTGCTAGGTTGCTGAGGGTCTTTTTAAGTTGCTGAGGCTGGCCTAGAACCTGTGACCCTCTTGCCTCAGCCTCCCAAGTACTCAGATTACAGGCATGAGCCACCATACCTAGTTAGTCTGTGGCTTTATTTCCTTTGTATCTGATAATTCTGGGCTATAAAACGAATTGAGGAATATGCATTTTCTAAAATATTTTATATAGCTCCTATAGGATTGATATTATTTCTTCTCTTCATGTTTAACAGAAATCATCTGAAAGACATCTGGGCTAGGAGTTTTTTTGTTTTTGTTTTAATTGGGAAGCTTTTGAAACTCCAAATTAGTTTTTATTAGATATTGAACAAGAGGTTTTCTATTTTGTGTGTAGGTAAGGATACTGGAGATTTGGTTCAATTTGGGACACTCTGCAACTGAGCTACATCCCCATCCTTTTTTAATTTTTTATTTTGAGACAGTGTCTAAGTTGCTGAGGATGGCTTTGAACTTGCAATCCTCCTGCTTCAGTTTCCTGAATAGCTGGGATTATAGGTGAGAATCAAGTGATCTACTTCTCAAGTAAACTTTTATCATTTGTTTCTGTTGAGGAATTTATCTGTTACATATAGGTTGTTAAATAATTGGCATAAAGTTGTTCATCATATTTTATTTATTATCTTGTTTGTATTATAGAATCTGCGAAGTTGTTGCTTCTCATTCCCAATACTGATTTTTTTTATCCTTTTCAAAAGTAATTACTTGCAGAAGTTTATCAACTTTTTTATCTTCTCAAACAGCTTTTGATTTTGATTGTCTTTTTCTTTCTTATTTTTCTGTTTATATTTAATTGATTTCAGTTATTATCATCATTATTTTATTCCTTGTACTTATTTTTGTTTTAATTTGTTATACGTTTTCTAGTTTCTTAATAAAGAAGCTGAGGTCATTGAGGCCATTCTTCTTTCTAACATAAAAATTTAGTGCTATAAAATTTTCCTCAACTACTGTTTTAGTGACATATACAAATTTTGACATTTTCAAAGAGTTTTATTTGGTTCAAAATTCTTTGTAATTTTCTTTTTGATTTCTTTGATCCATGGGCTGATTAGAAGTTTGCTATTTAGTTTCCAAATTTGAAGAGATCTTTTAGATAGACTTCTGTTATTGATTTCTGACTTCATTTTCAATTTATTGAAACCAGTATATGACCCATCATTTTTCATATTCTTTTCTAAAGAATAATGTATTCTACTGTTGGGAAAAGTGTTCTATCACAATAATTATTTCACATTGATGAGACTGTTGCTCAGATAATTTATATCTAATGATCTTATGTCTATCAGTTCTATCAATAATTGAGAGTATTGAAATTTTTAAATATAATTTTGTATTTGCCCACTTCTCCATTCAGTTCTATCAATTTCTGCTTGATAAATGTTGAAGATTTGGTATTAGATACAAATCACTTGGGATTTTTATGTCCTTTACATCAATCATTATGAAGCTACTTTCTTTGCCTCTAATATCCTTTCTCTCTAATACCCTTCATCTTATCCTAATATAGACACCTCATATTTTCTTTTCTTTTATTAATGCTAGCATGGTACAACTTTATCCATACTCTTTACTTCACAATTGTTTATACTTGAAGTGTTATTTTTGTAGGCAGCAAAATTAGGTATTTGTTTCTTGAATTGATCTGGTAATTTATGCTTCACACAGTGACTATTTAGACCATGTCACTTCCTGTGGTGTGGATATAACTAGGACTGGGCATATTTTTTTCTATTTATCCTATCTATTTTTTTTGTTTGTGTATTTGTTTTCCTTTCCCTCTTTTTCCCCTAGCTTCTATTAACTAATCCAGCATTTTTCTGACTTTTATTTTCTTTGCTGACTTATTAGTTATAAATCTTTGTTTTTAACAGTTGCATTAGGTTTATAATTTTAATTTAATTTAATTGATCTGTTTTAATCATTTAAAAACAATACAACACAACAACAGATTTCCTTTGCCATTTATAAGTTATATCAACGTTCAGTTATATCCAAACATTCTAAAGTCAATCAGACAGCTCCCATCCCAGCAGCAGGGGATTGCAGTGAGACCCTGAAGGCACACGAAGGTGAATGCTGAAGAGCAGTGTTCTAGCAGCAGGTCATGAGTCTTCCATTCAAACTCACTTCAAGGCTTTTCCTTTCAGTATGTTAGAGACAATGTTTTATAGGAAGTTTTTTAAAATAATTTTTTTCGCCGGGCGTGGTGGCACACGGTTGTAATCCCAGCATTCGGGAGGCTGAGACCGGAGGATCTGGATTCGCAGCCAGCAACAGCTACCTAGTGAGGCACTCCGTAACTTAGTGAGACCCGGTTTCAAAATAAAGATAAAAAATAGGGCTGGGGGTGTAGCTCGGAGGTAGAATGCCTCTGAGTTCAATCCCCAGTGCCGCAAAAAAAATAAATAAATAAAAAATAATAATAATAATAATAATTTTTATCCCAGACACTGGATTTTTCATTGATATACAAATCCATAAAATCCATGTTTCCATCTGATAGGAATAAAAAGTAATTTTTAGTTTTGTCCTTTTTTGGTGACAGAGCAAAACTATCAGTCAGATTCCTTTTGTAATAAAGGATGAAAAGAAGAGGAAAGAAAAGATCTGGGCTCTGCTGGGGTCTTGTTTCTGTTTGTCTCTCTGAGGTTATGACTTCAAAAGAGTTAAATCACCTGAGACCGGAGGATCCGGGTTCTCGACCAGCCTCAGCTACCTAGTGAAGCACTCCGCAACTTAGTGAGACTCGGTTTCAAAATAAAGAATAAAAAATAGGGCTGGGGGTATAGTTCGGAGGTAGAATGCCTCTGAGTTCAATCCCCAGTACCGCAAAAAAAAAAAAAAAAAAAAAAAAAAAAAGTTAAATCACACACCACTATGATGATTAGTACTAATTTTTTTTGATACTAAAAAAGAAAATACCCAATAGACATAAACATAGTCAAAAGGTTTTTTATTGCAGGTCAATTTTTTCCTCTCACCCAAAAAGATACAAAATGAATATACAATTGGGATGTAACTGTTGACTCTTCCAATTCACCCATCTGCTTGCCCCTTGTATGGGCTTGATGGGGGGGGGGCAGTATTAGGTTTTCTTATTAATGTTATAGTAGTCAACAGCTGTGTTCATGCAGGATATTAGAGCTCCACTTATTCTCTTAATACACATAGGGAAGTATGACTGTGGTTCTTCAACTGTCCACATGTGAACACATTCAGCTACCACAGAAACTACAAAAGAAGGAAACTATATTTATTCCAAGATGCATTTACTGGTATTTTAAAGTTTTCTTTCTTCCCTTGTGCCTCAGAGTGATGATAATGTGCTAGGGGTTGCTGTATTTTCCACCTCCCATTCTCAGATGGTCCTGAGAGAGTGGATTGGTCTTAGAGACCTTATGAAAGCAGAATGTGGTCCCACTGGGTGGAGTATGTGTGGCCCAAAACCTGGGGGTGAGGACAGGGTAATGTTCACTATGGCTGGAGGACCACTTAGGGGTAGGTTGTGGTAGTTAGCAGAGGAGAATTAAGAGCTCCTGGGTGTCCTGGAACATGCTTACAGTGATCCCAGAGTCTGTGGTTCCATCCTTCTCTTTTTCTTTTCCTTGGGCTGCCTGGGATGTTCCCCATGTCACACTGAGTCTGCAGCCATTGGCAATCAACTTATTAAAGGACTTCTCATCATGTTCATAGCAGCACAATTCACAGTAGCCAAATTATGGAATCAACCCAGGTGTCCATCAACAGATGAATGGATCACAAAACTATGGGAAATACACACACTGGAATTCTACTCAGCAATAAAGAATAAAATAATGTCATTTGCAAGAAAATGGAAGGACCTGGAGAATATTATGTTCAGTGAGATTAGCCAGTCACAGAAAGTGAAGAGGCATATGTTTTCTTTAATATGTGCAAGATAGGGAGTTTTAACTAGGATATCAGAGGGACTCCAGATAATGAAGAAGAAAACTCAGTGGAACCAGGGAAATGTTTTAAGAGAAGGGGGAGAGGAAGACTGAGGTTCATTATTGGAAAAACTAACATCGACTGTGTGTACATATGTGAAAGTTCCAATATCCGTCTCAGTCCTCTGTATGAGAAGGGGGAAGATGGGGAGGTGAGGGGGGCACCAAGTACTGTGTTCATGTATGTCAATACTAACAGGATTTACAATATGATGTGAGACGACAATACACCAATAAAAGCACGTTTTAAGAAAAGGACTTCTCAGCAGCCACTTCTGCAGCCTGCCTGGCAAACTGGATGAAAGTGCACTGCACTGCTATCTCTGCAAAATGAATATCTTCCAGATCTCTCTGAACTGGTAGAAATGATTTCTGAGATATTTCAGTAATGGTATTACCAAGCCCACCAACGTATAGTGCTGTGATAACCTTATTTTCCAGTGAGTCCAGATGAGACCTTATCAAAGCCCATTTTAGAAACTTATCTGATACAGTGTCATCGACTACATAAATCAATCTTTAATATTATGATCAGCAAGGGAGTTACTTGAATATTTAGACTTCTCATGCCCACATGGAGATTCTTCTCTCTTATACTCTCTTCTTACCCAGAAGCAGCAATTCCTTTTGTTGTAGGGTATGGTCTGGACCAATTTCAGTAGCTTGTCACTGGTGTATGTGACTTTCCTATGAATAACAATTGGCCATACGCCATCAGAGTTAAAAAAAAATTCTCTCCATATTGATCTACATAGTGGTTGTACTAATTTACAGTCCCACCAACAGCATGTAAGAGTTACTATTTCCCCACATCCTTGCCAGCATTTATTATTATAATCTTGATGATTGCCATTCTCACTGGAGTTAGGTTGAATCTTAGTATAGTTTTGATCTTCATTTCCCTGATTACTAATGATGTTGAACTTTAAAATATATATTTGTCGATCATTTGTATTTCTTCTTTTGAGAAGTATCACTTCCGTTTAATTGCTCTTTTGATTGGATTATTTTTAGTGTTTAGTTTTTTTATATAGTCTAGATGTTAGTCCTCTATCAGAGGAGTAATTTGAAAGGATTTTCATCTATTCTGTAGGCTCTCTTTTCAAACTCTTGATTGTTTGTTTAGCTGTGCAGAAGCTTTTTAATTTGATACTATCTCATTTATTTATTTCCTGAACTTTGAGGGTCTTATTGGGGAAGTATCTACCAGTGCCTATATGTTGGAGAGTTGGTTCTATATTTTCTTCCTATAATTGCAAGGTTTCTGATCTAATTTCTAGGCTTTTGATCCATTTTGATCCATCCTGAGTTGACTTTTATGCAAGGTTCACAACTACTATGGAGATCAGTATGGAAGTTCCTCAAAAAACTAGGAATGGAACTACCATATGACCCAGCAATACCATTCTTCAGTATATTTTCAAAGGAATTAAAGTCAGAATGTTATAGTGATATATGCATATCCATGTTTATAGCAGCACAATTCACAATAGCCAAATTCTGTAAAAAACTTAGGTGTCTGTCAACTGAGGAATGGATAATGTAAATATGTACACACAATAGTATTTCACTCAGTCAAAAAGAATAAAATTATGTCATTTGCAGGCAAATGGATAGAACTTAAGGATATTATGTTAAATGAGATCAGCCAGTTTCAGAAATTCAAGAGTCTTGTACTTTTTCTCACATGTGTAAGCTAGAGAGAAAATAGTAAGCAAAGAGGACTTCAAATAAATGAGGAGAGAGACCAGTAGACTAGTGGAAAGGGGTTGGGGGAAGAGAGAGGTGAGGAGGGGAAAATGGAGGATTGAGGAAGAAACAGTTAAAAAAATGTTATGTCCATATACAAAGGCCTCACTACCAATCTCACTAACATACATGGGAGGGAGTGGGTGGAGCAGGGTGGAAAGGAAATACACCAACTGGTGTGTGCAAGTATGTTTGTACCACTTTGAACCTCATGATGATGTATAGTTACAATGCACCAATAAAAGTATTTTAAAAACTTCTCTCCACATTTTACAAGTAGTACTCTTTGTTGACTTCTTACTTTGGCATGTCTTCTTTAAAAGCCAATGCCTAATCATGAACCAGGTTGGGCAAGTGCTACTCTGAGTCTAAGAGACAGGTCTGACATTCTTCAATTTACATCAGATTTGATACACTTCCATCTTCTTGAAATGCATGTGAACACTAGGGCACCAGCAAGACACTGTGAATGGCCTGGCACAGATTTTATATTTTTTCCTGTACTTTTCTTTGGTCATTCAGATATATGGGTCCTCTCCAAGATACATCTGGCACAGTATGTGGAAGTCCATATCTTTCCAGCTCTGCCTCCTGTAGTTGTTGGAACCTACAGAGATGTCACCATCTTGGGAGCACTCAGAGGCAGCAATAGTTTCTGATTTGGGAGAGTGACTATAATATCATTTTTAATTTATCACCATCTATCTTCAAATGATAGTACCACTTCACATATAAGAATCTCACAGTAATATAACTCCTTTTCTCTCTTCCCAACCTCGATGGTATAAAAATTTTATTTTCACATTTGTTATTAACCATACACAACGTTGTTATTATTTTTGCCTAAACAGTCCGGTGTCTCTTGAAGACATTTAAATGATGAAGAAAATTATATATTTATCCATATAGTTATGATTTATGCTGCTCTCATTTCTTTCTGTAGATCTGTACTTCCATCCAGTCTCATTTCCATTCCACTTAGAGGATTTCCTTTAATATTTCTTGTAGTGTAGATTTACTAATGAAGAATTCTTTCTGCTTTTATATACATTACAGTCTTTGCTTTTTCTTAGTTTGTGAAATGTATTTTTTGGATAAAATTATCAGATGAAAAAAATTTGGTATTTTAAATATGTTGCTCAGTGTCTTCTGGACTGTTTTCCAATAAGTCTGCTTTTATTCCGATATTTTTTTCTTGTGTACTTAGCATATCCTTTTTCTCTGTTATTTCCTTGGGGATAATTTTTCTTACTGTTTTCAAGTTCTATATCATTCTGTCCTGTGAGCCATGGCTGGCTTGGTCTTGGAATCTCAGCTCTGCCTTCTCAACCAGGATCTCCCTCTGTGTCCTGTGCTCTGGATACTATCAATGCAGTAATGGAGGACAATCATAGCACTTACATCACTTATTTCCCATCTTTCAGGGTCACAGTCCCTGATTGTTTTATGCCTAGTGTCTTGCAAGCCTTCATGTTACAGTCTGTATATTTTTTTTGTTGTTTCAGGTGAGAGGGTTAATCTAGCCCCTGTTAATCTATTCAGGCTAGAGACACATATTCCAAATAAATGATTTTATATATTTTCATATTAAAAAAACTAAAGTGAAAAATTCAAAATTAATTTTGTAAGACATCTTAGTTATCTTAATATATCCCCAAAATTAGCACTTCAACATGTAATCTATATAAAATCATTAATATATTTTTGTACTAAGTGAGTATTTTATACTTACAGTGTATCTTATTTCAGAAACTCCAAATTTCAGGTGTTCTTTTTTTTAGAAGATCATGGCTCTTTTTATTAAGAAAAAAGTAATCCATTAGGTAAGTCTACATTACTAGGAATGGCATTTTTAGATCTAGCAAAATCACTCAAACAGTAACCTAGTTTCCCATAAACTCTGATGACACAGCTACAACATAACACACCAGTGATAATACCTGTCTCTCTAAGGTTAATACTATGTCTTAAGTAGCACAACTGAAGCAAATTGTATACCCAGATTTATGAAGTTTATGTAGATCTCCAATCTGAAAACTGCTAATTTGTCTTGCATGTTCTATAATATTTAAATCTTATGCAAGTAGATAAAAACATTCTGTAGTAGTGACCATTAACTAATAATAGCTAAAAGTTACTACTGCATAGAGTGAATCATACACTCACTTAATCTTCACAACTACCCAAAGAGATGCCTGTCCATGTTATTATTTCCACTTTGCAGCTGAAGAATCTAAAGAAGAATGAGTTTAAAAGTAAACTGCTCATCTTCAGAAGGCCAGGTTGGTAACTTGTGGACCTGGTGCCATGGTTTTTGCTCTGAATCACCATAGTATACTAACTCTCACAAGACATAAAAAATTACTAAAGAAATAAACATTTGACTTGGATCAAATATATTCCAGAGCTCACAGTTCCTGAGGCCCCAGGATCACTTGTGTCTCCCACCTCTGAGGATTGTGGTAGACTCAGTCACTAGACTTTCTTTTGCAGACCACTTGATAACAAATGACAGAAATGTATCCACTTCCAAGGGATTATTAGATCTCAAACTTTTTTGGCCCTCAGTCCCTTTGCTTTCTGCCAGTGCCCACCTGGCAAAGTTGAATGGTCCTGAAAGGGGGAGTGAGGATTAAGAAAAAGAAAGAAAGACAAGATAGATTCGGGAGGACTGTCAGTGAATACTGCAGTCCCGAGGTTATTCAGCTCAGCCCTTACATACTTTTTAGAGCATCAGAGTATACTTCAAGGTTAAAGCTTTCTCACGATGGATGCATCTGTGAAAATAATCATCTCCAGGTCCAAGGTTCAAAGAACAAATATTCACATAGTTCTTTACTGTAACAGTCTTAACAGTACTCTTGCCCTTGGTCAGTAATCAGCACATGTTATGAGAATCTGCATTTCTGCAGAAACAAACTTCTATGCACCTGTGAGTCTGCAAAAACAGACCTTGAGCACTGTCAGTCTCCAACAGCTTTCATCACTACTTTCTGTCATTTCTCTCTGATGATCCCATTCCCATTATGCTTTTTGAGCACATTCTCCTGATCCATTCTCCTGATTGTTCCTTTAACTCCCAAGTTTTCTTTACTCAGAGAAAACCTATCCCATTCTTAATAAACTCCTCAACTTCATGAACTTTTTAAATTGTTTTTATTGGTGCGTTGTATTCATACATTGTTGTGAGGTACAAACTGGTAGAGTCATACATACACACAGATCTCATTTAACCCTTCCCTGATTCCCATCCCATTCCCTCCCCCCTCCCCCTTCTCATGTTTGGTTTAGTGATTGAATTTGATATGCTTGTGAATGTACATCCTATGAATTAGGGTGTTTCCCCCTCCCCTCTCATCACCTTCAGATAGGTCACCATGCTCATCTAGGGTTATCCTTCTTTATCTAGAGTCCCTCCTATGACCCAATTTCTCCCTATGTTCCACAAACTAGGGAAAGCATCGGATTTTTTTTTTTACTTTTTTGTTACTAATATCACTTAACATAATGTTTTTCAGTTCTCTCCATTTTCCTGCAAATGACATGATTATGTTCTTCTTTATGGGTGAGTAAAATTCCATTGTGTACATATCCCATAGTTTTGTAATCCATTAATCTGTTGATTTACATGTTGATTGGTTCCATAGTTTGGCAATTGTGAATTGTGCAGCTATAAACATATATACACATGCATTAGTCTGATAGCTTGGATTTTTTGGGTAGGTACCCAGAAGTGGTATTGCTGGATCATATGGCAGGTTCATTCTCATTCATCTGAGGATCCTCCATACTGTTTTCCAAAGTGGTTGCACTAATCTGCAATCCCACCAACAATGTATTAGAGTTCCCACTTCTCCATCTCCTCTCCAGAATTTGTTGTTGTTTGTGTTTTTTATGATTGCCATTCTAATTGGGGTTAGGGAAATCTCAGGGTAGTTTTGATTTGCATCACTCTGATTTCTAATGATGTTGAACATTTCCTCATATATTTATTGGCCATTTGTATTTCTTCCTTTGTGAACTGTCTATTTAGTTCACTTGCCCATTTTTAATTGGGTTATTTGTTTTCTTAGTGGTAAGTTTCTGGAGTTCTCTCTATATAGTGGATAGTAGTCCTCTATCAGAGGAGTAGTTGGTAAAAATTTTCTCCCATTCTGTTGGCTCTCTGTTGAGGTTCTTGATAGTTTCCTTTGCTGCACAGAAGCTCTTCAATTTAATGCAATCCCATGTATTGAACTTTCTTTGAATTTCTTGTACCTTTGGCATCTTATTGAGAAATGTTTTACCTGTGCCTATGTGTTGAAGTATTGGGCCTATTCCCTCTTTAAGTAGCTGCAAGGTCTCTGGTCTGACCTCCAGGTCTTTGATCCATCTTGAATTGACTCTTGTGCAAGGTGAGAAAGTGGGGTTTATTTTCATTTTTCTGCATATATTAATCAGTTTTGCCAACACTATTTATTGAAGAGGCTATCTTTTTTCCAGTGTATATTTTTGGCTCTTTTGTCAAAAATAAATTGGCTGTAAGTGTACAGATGTGTTTCTGAGTCTTCTATTCTGTTCCATTGGTCGATATGTCTGCTTTTGTGCCAATACTATGCTGTTTTTAATACTATGGCATTGTAGTACAATTTGAAGTCAGGTATTTTGATGCCTCCTGTGTGGTTCTTGTTGCTGAGAACTACTTTGGCTATTTGGACTTTTTGTTGTTCCAAATGAATTTAATGACTGATTTTTTTCTATATGTCTCTAAGGAATGACCTTGGTAATTTAATGGGTATTACACTTCAGGTGTTCATTATCCACAGCTCAACTCTAGGGTTTCCAGATTCATGTTAGTCAATGTCTAGGTGCACAAAGTGGATACACTCATTGGTCTCAACTTAAATGTCATTTTCATGAAATATTCTTTTATCAGCCCCACTAAAAGTATGAATTTCCAAAGCCAGACATGATGGTGCATGCTTGTAATCCCAGTACTTGGGAGGCTGAGACAAGAGGATCACAGGTTCAAAGCCAGCCTCAGCAACTTAGCAAGGCTGTCAGTAACCTAGTGAGACTGCGTTTCCAAATAAGAAATAAAATAAGGCTGTGTGTGTCTTGGAAGTAGAATGCCTCTGGGTTCCAAACCTAGTGCCAAAATAATAATAATAATAATAATAATAATAATAATAATAATAATAATAATAATTAGAAGAAGAAGAGGAAGAAGAAGAAGAAGAAGAAGAAGAAGAAGAAGAAGAAGAAGAATGAATTTCCATGGCATTTAGTACTATTCTTTGAGATGACATATTTTATCTTTTATTGCTTAATATAGCTTATGCAAAGGATGACAGTAAGAATCTGCAAGAATTTAGAAATGAGGAATCTCTACACTCATCTTCACAGTGGTTGTACTAATGTGCAAACCCAACAGTGTATCTGGAACTGGTTCCTGTTTCATCACATCCTTGTCAATACTTAATATTGTTTGTATTCTTGATCATTGCCATTCTAATTGGGATTAGATGAAATCTCAATCAGGTTTTGATTTGCATTACCTTGATTGCCAATGATGTTGAACATTTTTATATATTTATTAACCGTTTGTATTTCTTCTTTTGTGAGGTGTCTATTTAGTTCAATTGCCCATTTTTGACTGAGTTATTTCTTTTTTGTGTTCTTTGTATATTTTAGATATTAGTTCTTTATCAGAGGAGTAGCTCTTAAAGATTTCCCATTCTGTAGGCTCTCTATTTAGACTCTTGATGTTTCCCTTTGCTGCACAGAAGCTTTTTTAATTTAATGCCACTCAACTTATTAATTCTTCAGCTATAGCACTCCTGGATATTTTTCCAAAGAAATTGAAGTCAGAACATTATAGTGATACATGCATGTTCATAGCATCACAATTCACAATAGCCAAATTATGGAACCAGTCTAGGTATCCATCAACAGATTAATGGGTAAAGAAAATGTGGTATATATGCACAATGGAATTTTACTCAGCCATAAGGAAGAACAAAATTATGTCATTTGCAGGATAATTGATGGAACTAGAGAATATTATGCTAAGTGAGATTAGCCAGTCACAGAAAGCTAAGGGACATGTGTTTTCTCTCATATGTGGAAGCTAGAGAGAAACTGAAAAATAAAAGGGACTCCAAATAAAGGTGGAGAAACTCCAATGGAACAATGGAGGGCATCTAAGGGATAGGAAGGAAGGAAACTTGGTAAAGGAAACACTTTAAGTAATGAAATGTACATATATGAAATTATCAATGTTAATCTCAATAATACATACAGGGAAGGAGAGGAAGTGGGGTGGGATCCGGGGGTAAACTCACCAAGTTCTGTGTGTATGTTCGTTCCTAACACTTTGAATCTCATTATGATGTATAACAATGCACCAATAAAAGCATATTTAAAAAATAGAATTTAGAAATGAGAACTGCTAAATGTTATGTTATAAGAGTTAAATTAATACAAATGTTCTAGAGAAAATGAATAATATTATTTACCCATAAATATGTTTTAGTTTATAAAATATTTGGTCAGCATGATATCAGTAAAGGCTTGAGAAGTGCATGAATCCATCATCCACCTCCTGATATGCAGAATGGTACTGTAAGGCCAAATACTCATGGGTTACATTATTGACTAAAGGTCATGTCACATGCTAATTTCTGTGTTAAAATTATTTAATCTTCACATTTATACTTGGGAGGCTGAGACAGGAGGGTCACCGCTTCAAAGCCAGCCTTAGAAACTTAGTGAGGCTCTCAGAAACTTAGTGAGAGTGAGACCCTGCTTCAAAATAAAAAATAAAATATGGCTGGGGATATAACTCTGAGATAGACTACCCTTGAATTCAATCCCTAGCAACACACACACACACACACACACACACACACACACACCTTCACATCCACCCTATGAGATATAAACAATTAATCCCACTTTACATAGGAAGAAATTGTGACTAAAAAGGTTAGTTTGGTTTCTAAATTTCACAAAGATGTTTGGTGACATATGTGAGGTGAATTCAAGTTTGATATCAAAGCCTGTGTAGTAAATCTCTATACTTTTTTTTAACCCTCTAATGTATACAAATGAATTTATAATCAAATTAATTATATTTTAAATTCATTAAAGTAATGGTCTAAATTTAAGAATTCTCCTGAGGATCAAGACAAGAAGGAAAAGGTTAAAGTACAAATTAAAGAAAAGAGAAAGGATATGAGAGAGATTTGAATATTTGATATTTCCAACAGAGAAACCTTTTACTCCACTATGGAACAGAAATAATTATCAGATTTATTGATAGAATGAATGACCATGTGATTCAGGCACCTTAACACTGAAGACTAGATACTATGAATTGTACAAACAAAACCCATGCCTTGGGAAAGGCATAGTTTCAATGGAGGAAAAATTAATTAACATTCTGCTTTAAATGTCAGTCAATGCAGTTTTAAAATACAAGTCACTCTATAGCAATGGAACCAACGTGTGGCCCAGCTATACCATGCCTCAGTATCTTTTCAAAAGAATTAAAGTTAAATACTATAGTGATACATAAATTCCCATTTTATTGCAGCACAATCCTCAATAGTCAAATTGTGGAACCAACCTAGGTGTCTGTCAAGAGATAAATGGATAAAGAAAATGTGATATATACAGACAACACAGTTTTACTCAGCCATAAAAAAGAACAAAATCATGTAATTTACAGGAAAATGGATTGAACTAAAGAATGTTTTGCTAAGTGAGATCAGTCAGTCTCAAAAAATTAAGAGTTGTAAGTTTTCTCTCATATATGGAAGCTAGAGAAAAAATAGAAAACAAAAGAGACTTCAGATAAATGAGGAGAGAGACCAGTAGAGTAGTGGAAGGGGATCTGAGGGAGGGAGGTAGAGAAGGAACAAGGAGGTTAGATGAAAAAATAGGTCAAATACTGTGATGGTATGAAGGTATCACTACCAATATCACTAACATGTTCAGGGAGAGAGAAGGGAAGAGTAGGGTGGGATGCAGGGGAAACACATCAAGGCTTGTGTGAATGTACATTTGTATCACTTTGAATCTCATTATAATGTGTAATTACAATGCACCAATAAAAGTATAAAAATGAGTCACTTTATAGAATATTAATATCTCAAAGAGAAACTTCAGAAAATTCTATTTGGATTTTAAGAATTGGGACCAGATCTTGGGCATTAATATGATCACTGAGAAACTGCTATTCTATTTTTTAAAAATCAAGCTCTCATTGTTACCTCTTTTCACTTCCCCATTGCTTATTTGTTTCATATCTACTGTAAGATTTTCATCTTCTGGAAGATACCTATTGCTTAGTCATTGATCACATCTCCCACAACATCTAGAACAGAACATCATACATATCTTTGCAAAAGAAGGACTAATGAGGCATAGGCATGTTACCTCCCATTTTCATGTGGAGAGGTTTAAAGACCAATTTTAGTATTTATATGAATCTCAGGGAATTTAAGTAACTGGCTGACCAAGTCATTGGCATTCTTTGCGGCTTATTGATCAGCCAGACTATCTCTGACCCCAGGGGCTGCCTTCTTAAGTGCCTATGGAGCCATCACTAATGCTGCACATGGATTCAAAGAACTAGCCTGTGTCAATCATCCTCTTCTCAGCATGGTTCTATTGTTTTCTTCTACAGTGTTTAATTCAATGCTAGAAATTGCTTGTTGAATTGAAACAAAAATAAATATTGAAGATGAGCTAGTTGGGACATCATTTCAGAAACTAAGAGAGCAGAGTTTGGGGGAACTTTCTAGAGGAAAGCCATAGCTCAAACCAAAGGTGACGACAGTGATTCTTGAACACTGAACATTTGTGCTTTTGAGTCTCTGATTCTGAACATCTTGCAGAACCAGATCAATTATTTCCTTTCTTATTGCTTTTACTTTTTAGGGCAAGAATATCTCAACATGGGCATGAGTACCTTGAAATTGCTGAAATATGTCCTGTTTTTCTTCAACTTGCTCTTTTGGGTAAGTGTTTCTCTTCTGAGCATGACTGAGCTACTCCCCACCCCTGCCCAGCTAAGCTCTCCTTTTCTTCTACTAAAGAACCAGGAGTGAAATGCAACCCATGCATACCTGGGTCATGTCCAGCACACCTGAACTAAGAACAAAAGAGCAATAATTTCCTTCCTTCGTCCCATCTTGCCACAGTATAAGCCTACAAAATTGGAAGGTACCAGTGCAGTTAATAATGGAGGTGCCATTGCTCTCTGGGGGCTTTTAGAGTACTGCTCTCACAGTTGACATCTATAGGTGAGAAATGGGCTGCAATTTGGGCAGTAAGTACCTCTTTTTTCCTGAATCCCTTGGAACAATATCTGAGAGAGAATTTACCTTTCACGGGGAGGCTGCACTATACTAAACTCAGCAATTGAATTTCAGATTTAGGATGGCTTGGTACTCATTTATGTATGAAGATTCTTATAAGTCTAGATTCTCCAGTTTTCTGCCAAACAAGATGAGTTTCCTTAAATGGGGTATCTCCTCTCCATGGTCATAGTTTTGAAAGGGAAGGCCATGTGTGAAAAACGGAGTGGGCAAGGAGTAGGAAATCTGATGTTAGGTGTGTATATGGTGAAGACATTGTGTGGCTCATAGGGATTACCCTTCCTTGGTGTGAGTGGTAAGAGATATGAATGGGACTCCATAAGAGGAAGCTGGGATTGCCTTTCTTCTAAGAGCCTGGGGAAGTGGGTAAAGAGATTTTGCACAAGAGTCTTTTTTTTTTTTAATTCGTGCATTGTAAGCATACATCATTGTTAGATACAAATTGATAACGACATATATGCCCACATTTCTCATTTGACCTCTTCCCCAAATTCCCACCCCACTCCCTCGCCCTCCCTCCCTCTCAAGTTCAGTTTAGTGAGTAACCTTGATGTACATGGATTACAAAACTATGGGATATGTACACAGTGGAATTTCACTCAGCCATAAAGAATAACAAAATCATGTTATTTGCAGGGAAATGGATGCAACTGGAAAACATTATGTTAAGTGAGATTATCCAGTCACAAAGAGTAAAGAAGCATATGTTCTCCCTAATAAGCGGATGTTAGGGAGAAGATGGGGCATAAGAGGGTCTCCAGATGGAAAAGGAGAGACTCTCGATAAACAAAGAAGTTGCACGAGAGTCTTGATTGAACATTTGTTCAATCAGAAACATAATTCTGATCTCAAGAAAGTGAAAATATGAATCAGGAGATACTCAAGAAAAACAATTGGCCTTACAATAATCTGAAACTATTCCTTTCAGTTCTGTGGATGCTGCATTCTAGGCTTTGGGATCTACCTCCTAATCCACAACACCTTTGGAGTGCTCTTCCATAACCTCCCCTTCCTCACACTGGGCAATGTTCTTGTCATCGTGGGTTCCATTATCATGGTGGTTGCCTTCCTGGGCTGCATGGGCTCTATCAAGGAGAACAAGTGCCTGCTTATGTCGGTGAGTCCTTATAGCAGATATGGTGCCCTGGATGGGGGAGATGATTCCTTAAGTCTCATAATAGATTTCCTAGTAGATCAACTGTAGGCAGAGGGAAGTTATGGGGCAGCATGTCAGATTAGCCAGGTCTGTCTAGACCAATAGTATTGCTTCTAATTGGAATCCCAGGGATAGGTGGGAGAGGGAATTGATATTCATTTTAACAACTCTTGTCATTATAATTTCCCTTCAGAGCATCTTATTTTTTCTCCATGTCTTCTTGAAATCAAGTGTCATCCCTCTGCCTAAATTCTTATGTGGAACATATTTCAGGATCTCAGAGTTGTTAACTGATGGAAAAATCACCTCTAGACTGCTGACCATGGTGACCCTCCTTAAATGGGAGTTAACATCCCTTAACTCATATCTGCACAAGAGTCTCCATAGTGAGAGTGACCCAACATAGGTGAGGACCTCGGCTACAGCCCTTGAGCTCTAGTGTGAGAGACGCTAAAGCCTTTCAGTTGTTCCCTGTTGGGTAACCATCCTGAGGAGTACCTTCAGGCTTGGTTTTTACCTGCAAAAATTATGGAAAAGAGCTCTGTGTTTCTCTAGTGTGTCTGGAGCAGAGCTTGGTATGACAGTGCCTCTCTATCCATAGGTATAGGTTCCAAATTGCCTTGGTTCTTCCTTAAGTCATTTATTTAATCTTCTTTCTCTTTTGGATCAATACTGAAACCAGAGCCAAGAGAAAGAATAAAAAAGGGTCTCTATTCTCAAGTCGTTCTCATTTTGATGGCAAAAGGCAAGAGATGGTTGACATGGGCTAAAAAGTTTTAGTAGTCAAAGTTAATGTTACAATAAAACACATGGAGAAGGAATAAATGAAAATTTGGGTTTGTGTATATGAATGACATAAAGGGAGTAAGCATCTAAATTTGGAAACAAAAATGGGTTGGAACTATAAGGTCCCTCTCTCTCCCATATTCACAGGGATAATTCAACCTTCATCACCCTCAGCTCTGGTTTCCTCAGCTATCCTTGATCTGGTAGAAAGGACCAGACCAAAACTTTAAAGACACATGGTTGAGTTTACTGCATTTTTTTGCTCAACTGTTTCAATAGGCTAATGCCAACATTGCTTCCTTTATTCAACAGATGATGTTTAGTATATATTATATGCATGGTACTCTGATAGACATAATGGGTGGGAGAGCACACAGTTAGAAGACAACTGATCTGATCTGCTAGAGTCTAGTTTTAAGAAAAGAACACATATTCCTCACAAAACAACAGAAGGCTTGCAAATCTCTGAAGAGGCAAGGGACATCCTGCACATGTGCAGAGATCTGTGGATGCCCTCAGAGCAGAGAATAGTGGTTTGAAAACTGGAATCCATGTTGTGAGTATGTCTCTGCTTTGCCCCAGTTCTTTGTCCTGCTGCTGATTATCCTCCTTGCTGAGGTGACCTTGGCCATCCTGCTCTTCGTGTATGAACAAAAGGTAACATAACAAATACAATTCCTTGTCTTGTTGCTGAAAGTGGGGAGTATGCAATGTAAAAGTTTGGTACAAAATAAGTCCTACAATAGAGATAGAAATGATGGAAGTATGGAGGAGAGAGTAATTATAATTGGAGAGAGAGAGAAAATACCATGAAGATTATACCTGAATGGCATCACAGAGGGTACCTGGAAAGAACAGTAAACAAGTTTTCTTACTCCTACTTACTTTCCCCCATGTATTTGCCAGTAGAGGAAGTCTGCGTCAGTGCCTTAGGATAGCCCTTGCTTTGATTGCCCCTCTTTATCCTTTGTAAAATCATTGTGCCGCAAGGATGAAAGTCCATTGAATATTAATTCCTTCAATGTCATCTTAACTTTAGTACTCTTCCCCACATATGCACTCCCACTCCTCATTTCCCTAGTTCTGAGGAGATAATTTGGGAGGGAGCAACAAGTGGATCTACTAGCCTATACCAGAAATTCCTTATTCTTCAAATTCCTTTTTTTTTAAACAATGTCTCTTCTGCTGGAACCTGCCCTGCCCAGCTGAATGATTATGTGGCTGAGGGCCTGAACACCAGCATCCAACGTTACCACTCAGACAACAGCACCAAGGCAGCATGGGACTTCATCCAGTCATTTGTGAGTACAGAAGGAATCCTCTTCATTTTGTAACCTCAATCCCTGGGAACTACTGTTGAAATAGTGTTCCTTTTTAGGAAGTTTTAGAATCTAGGTTCCATAGTCCCAAGACCCAGAATAATGCTTTGGCTAACATAAACAAGGTTTAGAAAACTTTTTATTATATAATTTCCATATATACACAAAAGTAAGGACAATATTAGCAAAATGAACCTCTAGGTCCTTTTCACTTGCTTCCTAGTTGACATTTGCCAGTTTTATCTCATCTAATACTATACACTTTTTTGCTAGAATATATTAAATACTAGATATTTTATCATTTTCTCCAACAAACATCATTTATGCAGTCTGTAATTAAATTATACTAACTTTCTAAAAATCTTTTCCAATTGATTCATTTAAAACAAGATCCATATGTTATAGTTGGATGATATGTGTCTAATTTTTTGAGTCTATAATAGTACTCCTCTTTGTTCATGCGATATGTTTGTGAAAAGAAATTGGGCTATTTGTTCTGTAGACCTTCCTACTTCCTGGATCTTCCTAGTTGCTTCCTTAAGGTATTTTATTGTCAGGGAGCCTTTGTTTCTCATAAGAAAGGTTTTGTTTTATGGAAAGATTATCACAGCTGGTACTTCCTGCTGCATCATATAAGTAGGCACATGATGTACAATTATCCTGTTTTCTGTGATTTTAAGACTGGCTGATGGGTGAAGATGAGGTCAGCCTAATCTCTACATTATTAAGTCCCCTGGATGTATAGTTCTTGATCTGTAAGATGTGAATAAATTAAACATACCCTCTACTTCACAGAGGTCTTATATGAATAAAATGGTATAACAGACTTGAAAGCACTTTGTTCCAAGGATCCCATAGTAGTAGAGCAATACAATTTTTGCTTTAGAGTCAGATCTGAATGTCACACCCTATCTTCCAAAGTCCAGTTTTCTTTCTGTCAACTTTCTAACCATTATGTTTTGGTTATTTGTCTTGTAGCTGTATTGTTGTGGTGTAAATGGCACCAGTGATTGGAGCAGTAATATACCAGCATCTTGCCCCTCAGATCAACAAGTTAAGGTAATTTTATTGGCAACATTCTATCACTGGCTTCTTTCTTTAAATTTTTAATTAGCTTGGTAAATGCAGTCATAAAGGACCTAGCCCTCCCATCTAGAAATGAGGGACTCTGAACAGAGCAACACTCTGAAACAGAGCAAAGAGTCTCACTATACTAAACTATTACATTAAACAAGGAGTGTTTTCTTGAAAATGGTAGAGGATTGGGTCTAGATATTTCTTGGGCAAGTAGTGGGTATCCATATGGTTGAAAATAAAGTATACAGGATTGAGATTAAAAAGCTTGTCCCTCTACCTGTTTCTCCGCTCCTTCTTTGGAGGTGTCAGGACCCAGCTCCTTTGTGAAATGAATTGTAAGCGAAGGAGTGATGATTTGGGAAGGGAGAGTCCCTTCCCACCTAATTTAGAATTCCAGAATAGGCTCAGATAAAAAGCCCAAGTCATCTTCCAACTAGACCAAATCCCTAAGATCTTTTCCTCGCCTTGCATTACACACTCCTGAGGCTTATAAATCTCCAGAAAATTTTTAGGTCTTTTAGAGAAAAACTAGGCTATCTATCAACCAATAATTTTCCAGTAGCTTAGTATGGCTATGATAGGTTTATTGGTTGTTGAAGCAGAACTTGAAATACAAACTAATCTTGGATTCCATAGTCTATATTCCCATTTATTAATCTTAGATGATCAATGAGTGTTCAAAGGACATAAGGGCATTTATTACTGAGCTGCCTATTTGAATCTAGTTTAACTCAGTAGATAAGAATCCAAAACTTCTACATTAGGATCATTGTAATGATGACACCACGAGAAAGTCTCCATTTTAATATTCTCTGCTTTGTGCACATTCTTTATCCATTCAAAGAAAACAAAATTATAATACCCACCTAAGACTCTTTGATTGCACAGGGCAAAATATAAACTATCTTCCCTAATAATCCTCCTAATGAATCTGAATTACAGAATAGTATCATTTGTACCTGTATTTTTGTAGGGTTGCTATATGAAAACACAGCAGTGGTTTCAATCCAATTTCTTGTATATCGGAATCATTACCATCTGTGTATGTGTGATCCAGGTAAGAGCTTAATCCCAGTACTACTGTAATATTTAAATGAGTTAAATTATATAATGTTTTATAATAGCACTGGGAATATAGTGTAAGTAAAAGAAATGTTACCTATTTTTATGAGTATATGAATTTCCCCAAACAAGTAGCAAATGATTGTCAGTTTGACTTCAGTATGTAGGAAATATGCAATGAAAGCATATATCTAGTCAACTTATTCCTCAGAGATATAAGTTTATGAGTGATTCACTGAAATAAAAAGCTACCAAGCAGAACCCCACTTTGGTCCCTCACTCATCTGCTCTAGAAAGACCGTGACTGATGAAACAGCCCACTTAAAAAATTGACCTTGTAGACCAAGGAGTTGATGAAAACTATGATAATTTTCCTCTTTGTTTCTGTGATTATTTTAACAATCAAGGGGTCAATTGGGAGTAATTTTATGTTATTTTTGGTTGTGTGATATTTCTAATGTTTTTTTACTCAAGAATTAGATATATGACAGCATATTTAAGACTTGACCAAGAAACCCAGATAAAAATGATTTTTCTCTGCTTAGAAACCAAAGAGGCAGAGGGCATGGGTAGAAATGACTCACTGCACAGTGTTTAGTAAGCAGAACTTGACTGTACCAGCAGCAGGATATAAAGATGTCCCAATATTTTATACTTCACTGTTTTGCTGACATTGTTCTCATTTATTTCTCCACTGCTATTCTTAAGCTAAAAGAAAGAATTCTGAGCAGAAATTGGAATGGTGGTAGGAAGGGTGGTTGCAGTGCGATAGATATGTTCTTTTTTTGTGGAGCCAACCCAAGGAGTTGTAAGAGAAATGGTTTATCTTTTGAAGACCTCACCCTTTCCCAATTCTTCTCTCAGGTGCTGGGAATGTCCTTTGCATTGACCCTGAACTGCCAGATTGATAAAACCAGCCAAGCCCTAGGGCTGTGACCTGCAACTTCCATGTGCTGGAGAGACTTATTTCATCTCTGAAAATCCAAAACAATGTATAGCATGAAGTTCCATATGATCACCTGCTACACTGGCATCTTTGTCCTCCTCTCATCTCTTACTTGTTTGGGTCTCTGTCTATGCAACCAGAGAAAAGGTTGTTGCCCAGGCACTTCACATCTCAGGCACCAAGATAGCCATTCACCCGCTGATAGCAGAATCCATGTCCCTCAAAGTGGTGAAACATACCTGTGTTGTTTTTAGACATGAGAGGCCAAGAGGACCTGTAACACCAGTGGCTCAAGATCAAAGGGTAGGTCTAGGATTTGAATGTCTGTATCTCCCCATTGTAAAATCAGTCTCCATCCTTTAAATCATTCCCAGCCTGCTCTATCAAGTCATACATGGAGCAAGCTAAAGGGATTTCTAGAGCCAGACACACTGGATCATTGTACAACCCTGTGTTTTCTTTTGACCAGGGACCTTGGCTATAGCAATGATAAAGTACTCTTTCTTCAAGGGAAAAGTTTCATTTCAACTTCAGTATTAAAGTGCTTTATTGATTTATTTTAAGTTTTTTTGGGGGGAAAATCTACTTAGTAATTCATATCCTGACTTCAGCTAGTCTCTTAGCCTTTGAGTTACATAGCCATGGAGGTACCTCAGTAGTACCACACTATCTCTGGTGGGTTAGCCAATAATCACACTCAGAAGGATTACAGTTGTTATTTCTCTATCAGATAAGGTTTGTTAATGTAATATTTTAACTCTTCAATGAATTAAATAGCTTATGATCTCAATCTCAACCTTCTCTTTCCTATACCTCAAACACTCATTGCATGACTCAAACTATTGCCCTGTTAGCAAGAGAAATATATTAGCTACCAATTGCTGCCTAATGATTTTGTCTAATACTTATGCTTCACAATTTGGGGGTGGTCAGAAATCTGGGAGTAGATTTGTTGAGTTATTCTGGTTCCTGGTCTCTTACATAAACATGATGGTGTGGTCATCCATGGCTAGAGTCATCTCAACTTTCAACTGGAGGGGAATCCGTTGTCAAACTATCATGTGGTTGCTGGCAAATATTTACCACACATGTCTTTCCATAGGGTTGCCTTATGACATGACAGCTAGTTTTCCCCCACAGTAAAACATCCAAGATAGAGCATGACATGACATATAGCACCCAAAACAGAATACATTGTCCTTTTATAGCCTAACTCAGAAGTGCACTGAGCATCAGCTCTGTTGTATTACATTCCTTAGAAATTAGTACAAACTTTACCCTAGATTCAAGAAGAGCAGACTTCACAAAAGTATGAATATCAGTGGAGTGGATATCATTAGTGACCATCTAAAAAGTTGCCAACTATGCTGTGTTTGTTGGGTTGGGAAAAGCTCGACTGAGTTGCCTGTATGATAACTATACTTTGTACAGCAGAAAATTAGAGTACACTTAATACAAAGCCAAATGTAGAGAATGCAGAGAAAGGAAGATAGAATAACTGGCTTCTGTTATTGAAGTTTTGCGTAGGATCTCTCACTTCCTAAAAGGAAAATTGACCATTTCAGTGGTAGTCTATAAGGAAGGCAAAATATTTTGTCTTTTCATGAAGCATAGAAGAAGTAAAGGAGACTTCTTCTGATTATCAAAAGTGTTTCACAGGTAAAAAATGAAACTACCATTTTATCTTCCAAACATACTCATCTTTGCTTCTCATATCAGTGAGTGATATCACTCACCCAGTTTTTTTCTAGCCACAGTGTGGGCTTTCTCCTTAATGCTAGCTTGTCTTTCATTACCAGCATTTAGTCAGTCATGAAGTTATAAGGATTCACCTACTAGATATTAGCAAATCCATCCATCTTCGTCTTTTCCCTCCAATAGCTTACTATATGCTTTCCTAGCATCACAATTGGCCCCATCTAGACTCTTCTCTATATAGCAGCTAAAACACATTTCTAAGACATAAAGAGGACATTTTATGCTTGAAACCCTTCAATGACTGTTCTTAGAATACAGTTCAAATTCTTTATCTGCCATGCCCTATTTGATATGCCTCATTATTAGCTCACCAACCTCACCTCTTGCAATTAACACTCTTGCATTTTGTGCTTTAGTTATATTAGTTGCTCTAGGCTTTATTTATACCAATGGACATTTTCTACTAGCCACTGATGTGTTTGTCTGGGTAATTCCTAAACACTCCTTATAAGGAACATTTTCTAATCTCACAAAGGTTAATAATTACTGAGGTTTTCCAAGTACAAAACAATATACTAAGAGCTTTAAAACATACTAAGAGCTTTACATACATCTTCTCATTGAAATTTTGACAAAATGTTTCTTGTTTGTACTTATGTAACACAATCATAGGAAGTTCACAGGTCTTATCATATTTTAATTGCTCATTTATTTGTCATTAGATCAGGTTATAAAAAGAAATAAAGTATAAATGAAGAGTAAACGTATTGGGTTATATTCAAAGAAGTATCAGGAATATCAAGAAATAAAAGAGAATTCTTGTAAAATGGAGAAAGTAGTTTGTTGCCTCATTAAGACTAGAACTGTGAGAAAGAAGAGAAAAGAGAATGAGAGAAGTTTGATCCCTAAGCACAAACCTTTCCAAAAAATAATAATAGCAATTATCAAATTGGCCAAGGGAGAGAAGCACTTTTTAAAATCCTGATTCCAAGTGATTTCCAGGTTTAGGGAAAAAGGCAAAGTGAGCAAGTTTAAATCAAAGTGCATAAAGTTTTAATGATGCAAAATGTCCTAGAAATCTATCACACAGCATAGTACCTATAGTTAATAATACTATGTTACATACTTACACACAAAAATTCTGCTAACAGAATAGACCTTATGTTTAGTGTTCTCTTAGGAATAAATAAACAAATAAATAAATAAATAAATAAATAAATAGGCTAGGAAAAAATTTTGGAGGCATTGGATTTATGTATGATATATATTACAGTGGTGGTTTAAGAGGTATATAGTTATCTTCAAACTCATAAAGTTGTATACATTAAATATATACAGATTTTTGTATGTCCATCATACTTCAATAAGTAGTTTAAAAAAGAAAACAAGGAATTATGAATCAAGAGAAATAATCAACATAAACATGCCCATAAAACTTCAGTTATTAGGGTTACTTGACACACAATACAAAATAGCCATGTTTTCCCATAGTTAAATTTAAAAATACCATTAGATATGTGCAGAGAAAAAATTAAAGCTAAGCATTTTGAAAAATAAATAGAATAATTAAAATTTTCAAAACATAAGTAAGTGTATTTACAGTAGATATGATGCAACTGAAAGAGATTAATAGGCAGGAAGATATACCTAAGAAAGAATCAGAATGTAGCTATAGTGAACTAATTAATGGTGCTTCCCCAAAGATACATCCAGATCCAAACCCCCAGTACCAGTGAATGTGACCTTATTTGAAAATAGTTTTTTGTGGATATTATTAAGAATCTTGAAATGAGGTCATCCTAGACTTAGAGTGGGCCCCAAATCCAACATGTGCTTAGAAAAGAGAGATTTGAAGCCGGGCGTGGTGGCGCACGCTTGTAATCCCAGCATTCGGGAGGCTGAGAGCGGAGGATCCGGGTTTGCGGCCAGCCTCAGCTACCTAGTGAGGCACTCCACAACTTAGTGAGACTCGATTTCAAAATAAAGAATAAAAAATAGGGCTGGGGGTATACCTCGGAGGTAGAACGCCCCTGAGTTCAATCCCCAGTACCGCAAAAAAAAAAAAAAAAAAAAAAAAAAAAAAAAAAAAAAAAAAAAAAAAAAAAAAAAAAAAAAAAAAAAAAAAAAAAAAAAAAAAAAAAAAAAAAAAAAAAAAAAAAAAAAAAAAAAAAAAGGAAAGAAAAGAGAGATTTGAAAAACAAATACTGAGAAGACCAAGAAATGAAGACCATATGTAATGCAGCAAGGTCTGGAGTGATATGCCTACAAACCAATAAAAACAAAGTTTTGCTGATAATACTGGAGACCAGGAAAATGACATGGATCAGCTTCATGTTTTCACATTTGGACTTCTGGTCTCCAGAACTGGGAAAGATGCATTGCAATCATATTTCTTTGTTAGGTACATGCTGATAGAGACCTACATGCACACATCTCTCATGTGTTATTTGAAGCCAATAAATATATGGAATTTTGTTCCAGAAACTCTAGAAAGATAACACAGTAGCATATAGAAATACAAAAGATGAAGGTGATATGAACAAATTATAACAGAGTTATAAAGTCTAATATAAGTATAATCACAAGTCCAAAGAGAGGCTATACAAAGCATTGAAGTTATAATGACAGATAATATCCCAGAAATGATGAAAGATATAATCACAAATAAGGCCAATTTAAACAAGAAAACAACTTAAAATCATCCCTGGAAGTTATGGTTCTAGAAGTAGGCAAACAGAAGTGGAATATTGGAGCACCACGGTTGCTTCCATCTAGACTACATGATTCAAAATCCAAAATAATTGGTTTTTGATTATTTGACAGGGCCAAATTTTTTGATTGGGGGGTTAATATAGAAGAACTATATACTGAGCCCACCCTCAGAGTCACAACAAACCAGAATCTGGCCCATTATTATACTTCCTTAAAACTCTGAGACTGCAGAATGGCTCTGAATCAAGGAGAGGAAAAAGAACAGGAAAAATCAAAGGTAATTTCCCTGTGTAATTACTACAACAGGACAAATTTCCCATGTTTTTGCATTATAATCATACTTCTTTGTTAGGTACATGTTGATAGATGCCTACATGCACACATCTCTCATTTAACCCTTCCCCAATTCCTGCCCCATTCCCCCCACCCCCTGACTTCCTTCTCGTGTTCTGTTCAGTGATTGACTTTGATATGTCTGTGAATGTGTATCATGTGCAATAGGGTGTTTCTCTCCCCCCTCATCACCTTCAGTTAGGTCACCTTCTTTGCCCACCAAAGGTTTCTCCTTCTTAGTCTAGAATCCATCTTATGACCTACTTTCTCCCTAGCTTCTACATATTAGGGAGAGTATCCAATTTTTAACTTTTTGTGACTGACTAATATCACTTAACATAATGTTTCCCAGTTCCATCCATTTCTCTTCAAATGACATGATTTTGTTCTTTATGGTTGAGAAAAATTCCATTGTGTATATATGCCATAGTTTTGCAATCCATTCATTTTTTGATGGACATCTTGACTGTTACCATAGTTTGGCAATTGCGAATTGTGAGGCTATGAATATCGATACACATGCATTAGTCTGGTAGTTTGATTTCCATTCTTTGAGGTAAATACCCAGAAGTGGTATTGCTGGATCATATGGTAGGTTCATTCCCATTCATCTGAGGATCCTCCATACTGTTTTCCAGAGTGGTTGCACTAATCTACAGTCCCACCAACAATGTATTAGGGTCTCTACTTCTCCACACCCTAGTCAGCATTCGTTGTTGTGTTTTTGATGATTGCCATTCTAATTGGGGTTAGGTGAAATATCAGGGTAGTTTTGATTTGCATCTCTCTGATTGCTAATGATGTTGAACATTTCCTCATACATTTATTGGCCATTTGTATTTCTTCTGTTGTGAAGTGTCTATTTAGATCCTTTGCCCATTTTTTGATTGGGTTATTTGTTTTCTTAGCTGTGAGTTCCTTGATTCTCTGTATATTTTAGTTATTAGTCCTCTATAGGAGTAGTTGACAAAGATTTTCTCCCATTCTGTTGGTTCTTCTTGAAGTTCTTTATAGTTTCCTTTGCTGCACAGAAGCTCTTCAGTTTAATGCAATCTCATGTATTGAAATTTCTTTGAATTGCTTGTACCATCGGCATATTGTTGAGAAAGTTTTTACATGTGCCTATGTTTTGAAGTGTTGGACCTATGCTCTCTTTATGTAGTTGCAAGGTCTCTGGCCTGACTTCCAGGTCTTTGATCCATCTTGAATGGACTCTTGTGCAAGGTGAGAAAGTGGGGTTTATTTCAATTTTTCTGCATATGGTTAACTGTTTTGCCAACACCATTTGTTGACGAGGCTTTTTTCCAGTGTATGTTTTTGGCTCCTTTGTCAAAAATCAATTGGCTGTAAGTGTGCAGATTTGTTTATGAGTCTTCTATCTTGCCACATTGTTCTATGTGTCTGTTTTTATGCCAATACCATGCTGTTTTTATTACTATGACTTTGAAGTATAGTTTGAAGTCAGGTATTGTGATGCCTGCTGTGTGGTTCTTGTGGCTGAGAACTACTTTGACTCTTCTGGGCTTTTTGTTATAAATGAACTTAAGGACTGATATTTCTATGTTTGTGAGGAATGGCCTTGGTAATTTAATGGGCATTGCATTGAATCTGTATATCAGTTTTGGGAGAATGGTCATTTTGATGATATGTATTCTGCCTATCCAAGAGCATGGAAGATCTTTCCATCTTCTGAGTTCTTCTTTGATTTCTTTTTTAAATGTTTTATAGTTTTCCTTGTAGAAGTTTCTTACCTCCTTAGTTAGGTTAAATCCTAAGTATTTTATTTTGGAGGAAATATTGTGAGTGGAATTGTTTTCTGGATTTCCTTTTCTGCAGATTTATGGTTGGCATACAGGAAAGCTTCTGATTTTTACGGTTGATTCTGTATTCAGACATTTTAATGAATTTGTTGATCAGTTCTATAAGCCTTCTTGTTGAGTTTGTTGGTTCTTCTATATAGTATCATGTCATCTGAAAATAGCAATAGTTTTAGTTCTTCTTTTCCTTTTTGTACTCCTTTGATTTCCTTCTCTTGCCTTATTGCTCTGGGTAGAGTTTCAAGTACAAGAAAAGATAAATGGAGTTAACTTTTTATTTTTGTATCTATAAGGTAGTAAATATTTTGGTGAATTTCATTGTGTAAATAAAGTATATTTATTATAATTTTTATAGTAGCCACCACAAGAAGAGAAAGAACAGCTAAAAACTGAATATAATGGAAAAGAATAGAATAGAATAATAGAAAAAAATGGAGATAAAATAAAAATTTTCAGTTAAATAAAAGTCAAAGAAGGAGAGTAAATTGGATCAACATGTGATAAAAGAAAAAAAAGGACAGACAGTAACTAAATTTAGCATGAATGGACTATATTATCTAGTTAAAAGACAAAAATTCTCATATTAAATTTAAAAATAAATTCAACTATATATTGTTTACCAGAGAAGTATTTGAAGTTTTAAAGGACTTGACATGTATAGAATATATCCTTTCTATGCAAAAACATTAGCAAAATATCTTCATATATTTATAAATAAAGATATATACTTCCTAGAAACCCACGGATCAGAGAAAGATACACATACTCTTACATATTTATAACACAAATCACTATAGATGAGTCAATGATAAAAATCTATTCTTGGACATATTAAGCAAATTTAAAGTCAATCATATATTTAAGTAAGAAATTATTTCAATCTTCCACAAACTCTTGCAAAGACCAGAAATAAAAGGAATATGCTTTCACTCAATTGTGAGTGAAAAGTTAACTAGATACCAATGCTGAACAATGGCAAGATTACAGAAAAAAATTATAAGCCAATTTCACTTACATATACAGATAAAAAAAAGTCATAGAGAAGAAAATGGCAAAAATTCAAAAAATGCATAAAAATGAAAATATAGTATGACTAAAATGAATTTAATTTTAGGATTAGAGGTTGTTTAACATTAAAATCAATAAAATTGAGAAATAATAAGAGAGAAATCATAAGCTTATCTCCATAGACTCAGAAAGAAAATTAATAAAATTCAATATTGTGTGTGTGTATGTGTGTTTGTAGTACTGGGGATTGAACTCAGAGGTGTTCTATCTCTGAGCTACACCACATTCTTATTTTTATTTATTTTTTAAAAACAGGGCCTCATTAAGTTGCTGAGGCTGGCCACAAACCTGTGATCCTGCTGTTTCAGCCTTCCAGGTGCTGGAATTTCAGGTGTGTGCCAACATGCCCAGCTCTACACATTACTTTTTAAAAGTCTCAAAGATCAAGAAGAGAAGAGAAACTTTTTTACTTTAATTCTTAATTTTAATTAGTCTTTCAATTAGAGAATTCTGATTCACAAAAATACACTGAGATTCCATCTCTCTCCAGTTAGAATGGCAGTCATTAAGAATACAAACAGTAATAAATACTGGCAAGAATGTGGGGGGGAACACTTATAAATTGTTTATTGGGCTGTATATTAGTACAACCACTATAGATATCAGTATGGAGGTTCCTCAAAAGACTAGGAATGGTACCACCATATGACCCAGCTATACCAATCCTCAGAATCTTTAAATAAAAATAAAATTAATACTACAGTGATACATGCATACCTATGATTATAGCAGCACAACTCACAGTAGCCAAACCATGGAACAAACCTTGGTGTCCATCAAGGAATGAATGGATAAAGAAAATGTACTATATATACACAATGGAGTGTTACTCAGCCATAAAAAAGAAAAGCATTACCAAGAAAATGGGTGAAACCAGAGAACATCATGCTAATTGAGATCAGCCAGACTCAGAAAGTCAAGAGTCATAAGTTTTCTTGCATAAGTGGAAGATAGAAAGAAAAATAGGAAAGCAATTGCCAAACTATGGAACCAGCCAAGATGTCCATCAACAGATGAATGGATTATGAAACTATGGGATATGTACACAAGGGAGTTTTACTCAGCCATAAAGAAGAACAAAACTATGTCATTTATAGGAAAATGGATGGAACTGAAAAACATTATGTGACTGACTAATCTCACAAAAAGTAAAAAAAAAAATTAGATGCTCTCCCTCATATGTGGAAGGTAGGGAGAAAGTGTGTCATAAGAGGAACTCTAAATGAAAAGGGAGAAAACTTAGATGAGTGAAGAAGGTAGCCTAATTAAAGGTGATGGTGGGGGGAGTGGGTGGGTGGGCAGAGATAACACTAATGCACATGATATATATTCACAATCATATCAAAGTCAATCACTAAGACAAACATGAGAAGAAGGGAGGGAGGAGGGAATTCGGAAGGGCTAAATAAGTGATGTGTGCATGTATGCCTCTACTATCTTGTACCTCATTAAAATGTATGATTATAATGCACCAACAAAAATAATTGAATTTTTTCTTCCCCCAAGAAAAAGAAGTATTCAGCCAATTGGAGGCTGCTGCTTGCCTGCACTGACTAAAAACAATATCCTGTTAAGGAGATTCTGGGGTACTAATGCAAAATTCCAATTATATAAGACAAATTCATTGAGGCAAATATATATCACCAGCATAGAACTTATTATTAAAGGACAAAAAATAAACATAGGATTCCCACACAAAGAAAAAGAGGATGCCAAGATAACAGAGACACAAACATAAGAATCCTGAAAAAATGAGGTTGAAGACCAATAAGAAAACATTAAACTCTCACAACTCAACAACAATGGAAATCACCAATACAGAGCTACATAAAATGCCAGAATGAGATTTAAGAATTCTGATGTTCAGAACAATGAAAGACCTTAGAAATGAAATCAGAAAAAGAGGCATACAGGATCTAAAAGAACATATTAATAAAGAAATTGAGTCTCTTAATAAAAACCAAAAACAGGCCCTGAGTGAAGCAGAAACAATAAATTAAATAAAGACTTCTACAGAAACGACCCTTGGCAGGCTAGGTGACATAGAAAATAGTCTCATTCTTAGAAGACAGCTGATTCAAAACTGACCACACAGTCAACAATATAGAGAAGACCATTAAGACAATACTACCAGAATATGTAAAAAAGTGATAGTAGGAAACAACCCAACTTACAGATAATAGGCATTGAAGAAGCACTAGAAACAAAAACCAAGGCATTAGAAGCCTCTTCAGACTGAACCAAAGGTGATGGGGTGGCATCCTAATGTACATGGTGTACATTCACAAATATACCAAAGTCAACCACTAAACTGAACTTGATGGAGGGGGAGAGAATGGGGAGAGGATTGGGGAAGAGTTAAATGAGAGATGTGTGCATGTATGCCTTTACCAGCTTGTAACTATCAAAGATGTATGATTACAGTGCAATAATAATAATAATAATAATAATAATAATAATAATAATAATAATAAAATAAATGTCCTCAGAGAAATAATAACACAGATTGGTCAAACATGGAAAAGGAGATGGACAGCCACATGCAGGAGGCATGGAGAACACCAATAAGACAACATCAAAGAAGAACTTCTCCATGCCACGTAAACAAAGTGACAAGGAGGTCAAGGAGAGAATCTTAAATAAATCAAGAGCAAAAAGATGGGAGACATTCAGGGAAAAAACAATAAGAATTATTCTGGACTTCTCAATTCAAATCATGAAAGCCAGGAGGGTCTGGTATGATACATTCCAAATCGTGAAAGTAAATAACTTCCAACCAAGACTCATATATCCAGAAAATTTATCTTTAAAAATTGACAAAGAAATAAAAAGCACTCCAAGACAAGCAGAAATGAAAAGAATTTATGATTACCAAACTAGCACTAGAGAAAATATTTAAAGAAACAAAACACAAAGAGGAAAAGAGAAATAGGAAAAGGGACAAATTCTACCAGATGAGCAATTAGGTGAAGGAGAAATAACACTATTTCTAACAGAAAATAAAACTCAATGTCAGGAAACAAAAATCATCTCTCAGTAATGACATTGAATATCAAAGGTCTAAACTTCCCAAATAAAAGGCATGGACTAGCAATGTGGATTAAAGACAATAATCCAACTATATGGTCCTTGCAAGAAACTCATCTTACTGGCAAAAATATTCATGGGCTAAATGTGAAAGGATGGAAAAGGATACTCTATGCAAAGGGAGATTGAATACAATCAGAGGTACCAACTCTAATATCCAGCAATGCAGATTTTAAGACAAAGCAGGTCATTTTTTACTGATAAAAATAACAATTCAGCAAGAAGATATAATGATAGTAAATATTTACATCCCAAATGTGTGTGTGCCCAATTTTATAAAACAAACTCTTCAGGACATTAAGACTAAGATAGACCCCAATACAACACTACTGGGGAATTTCAACACACCTTTCCCATCACTCAACTGATCTTCCAAACAAAAGATTAGTAAATCTGCAATTAGTAAAATTACAAACCTAAAGAACACTATAAACCAAATGGATCTAATAGGTATATGCAGAATAGTCCAACCAATAACAGCAGAATACACAATCTTCTCAGCTGCTCATAGAAGCTTTTCCAAAATAAACCATATTCTTGGCCACAAAGCAAGCACCAGCAAATTAAAAAAATGCAGTATAATTCCATACATCTTTTTACATCATAATGAAATTAAAGTAGAAATCAGCCACAGGAAGACCCAAAGAAATTGCATAAATACTTGGATACTGAATGACACACTTTTGAATGAGGACTGGATTATAGAAGAAATAAGAAGAGAAACAAAAAAAACCTTCCTAGAGTTAAATAAAAGTAGAGACACAACATTCCAAAATCTATGGGACACTTTGAAGGTGGTTTTAAGAGGAAAATTTACAGCACTGAGTACCCGCATACGAAAAACAGAAGTTCACCAAATAAACAACATAATGATACACTTCACAGCCCTTGAAAAACAGGAACAGACTAATTTTGAAATCAGTAGAAGGCAGGAAATAATTTCAGAGCATAAATCAATGAAACAGAAAACAACAAAACAGTACAAAAGATCAACAAATCAAAGACCTGATACTTTGAAAAAATAAATAAGATTGATATACCCTTAAGCAACCTAACCAAAAGAAAGAAAGGATCAACCCAAATTACTAAAATAAGAAATGAAAAGGGAAGACACCATAGACAATGGGGAAATCCAGAATATAATCAGAACCTATTTGGAAATTTATACTCCAATAAACAGGAAAACTTAGGAGAAATTGACAGGAGAAAGCCCAAGATGGCATCTGAGTGAAATACCTCTCCTCAGATGCTGTGAGCCCAAATAAAATCTGCCATAAAAGCAACTTCTTGACAGAAGAAAAAAACAACAATAAAGCAAACAAAGCAAAAAGAATTTAAATACAGCTGAAGAGACCCCAGAAAGCTGACCAGGGAGCGCAAAGTAGTCTATCCACTCGACAGTATCGCCACACCGTGGAACGGTTGTGACATCATCCTAATAAGCTGGGTTTTGAGCATCGCTCAGCCCGCTGAAATCTTGCAAGGCAATTGATTTCAAAAGAAGTGACATGTGGCATTTCCCACTTTGCATTATTATATTCTGGAAATTTGGGGTGCTTTGGGTTTTGCTTTCACGTTAATTATAGAGAAAAAATTTCCTAGAGAAATAGGATGGCTAAACGGATTGTGATTCATCAATGGTAGCTGAAAAGAACAACGCCTCAGCTCATGTCAGAGATATTCATTAACCCTCAACAAACATCAGGAATTGACCCTTACTAGCTTAGATACAAATCAAAGGAACTTAGGCATACTATTTTTTAATCTGTGAGTAAAGAAAGCTTTAAGACAGGTAGTTTCTCTCTCTGAAACACCTCTCCCTTGTCTTCACCACTTATTAACTACTTTCTAGCTGTCTGACAAGGAGTTGAGCAAATAGTGAAGATTTAATCTAATTAATAGAGTTTCCTCTCCGTTGTTAACCTTTAACACTGTTTTTGTACTAAAAGAATTTTTATATACATATTGTATTCTGTAATCTTTGCTGTTTCCTTAATCCCAGCAAATACTATGGGAAATAGCTTTTCTAGTTAAAGATGTACCCACTCAACTTTAGGAAAAACAAGTCTGTAAAAATTCCTGTTCTCTATACCTTGTTGTAAAAAAGTATAAAGAACAGAGATGACGTGAATTAAACAGATACGTCTTCAACACTGCATTGGGTGTAAGCATATTCTCATGACCTCGTACTCAATCACCACCTAACAAGGGACCCCCAACCCTGTTGCCTCAAGGGCTGGCTCTCGACAAGCAGTGGCAGCCATTAAGCCACAGCCTGAGACAGGGGTCGTTTAACACTGCTGCCTACCCAGTGACCAGATGTGGAGTAAGCCACTTCAGAACTCCATATCCTAACCAGGTGGCATATCCCTGCACCTTCCACAGTGACCGGAATGCGTGGTACAACCATGAGACCACCCCAGCTCACTTCTTCCTTCAGAGCTGGAGCAGCAATCAACTGCACTGCAGAGCTTGATTCAAAACTGCCACAAAAGCAGCTTCTTGATTGAAGGAAAAAAAGGCAAAGCAGCAAAAGAGTGAACAAAGCAACAAAAGCAGGTGAACAGAACCCAGGGAGAACAAGGGACCTGGCACATGCTGCAAACCAGCGGCCACCATTTTGCCAGCCGCCATTTAGCCAACTGCCCAGACCTTCAATGACCTCCTGCTCCCCCAGCGACCATAAGTGGAGTAAGCAACTATGGAACTCCAAAACATAATCAGGCAGTATATCCCCGCAGGATCGACAGCAATCAAGAAGACCTGGGACAACCATCTTAAGCCTGTGCTGAGGACACCCAGATCACCCCTCCCACTGGAGCCAGGGTAGCAGGGATCTGTACAAAGAACAGACTCAGTCACCTGCCCTTCTAGCAATTAGATAGGAACAGAAGTACAGGAAGAACTCAGTAGACACAGGGCATAGAGAACTTCCAGGCACACTAGGAAATGCCTGGCATTTAGACTGCACTCCTGCCTCCAACAAAGGCAGAGAGAGAGATGCAGATAGGCCCTGTGGAGAGCTCAGAGACACAAGGTTGTAACAGGAGAGGCATCATCAGAACTTCTAGCCTGCGCTGAAAGAGAGAGCAAATAAGAATGCCAGCGACATGCTAGAATATATAATAGAGTGAGCAGATATTTAAAAGCTGAGAATATCCATGCAAATCCAAAAGAGCTGCAGAGGCCAACTGAACTCTGTACTTAACAACTAACAGGGTTTTTGGTTTTTGTTTTTTGTGTGTGTGCGTGTTCTGTTTTATTTGTTTTTACTCTGTTTTTGTTTTGTAATGCCTTGATTTGTCTATGTTTGTTTGGATTATTGGTTGCTTTGTTTTTTGCTCAGTTTGTTGACTCTCATCCTTACTCCTTTTACAAGCTTCCCTCCCTCTCTCCCATCTATATTCTTCTCAACACTTTTTCTTTTCTCTTTTCATTTTCCTTCTTTCCCTGTCTCATATCAAGACCATCTCATACTCCCACACCTAAAACTCTACATTGACTATCAGAATCCCCCCGAATATCCACTATCTCTAATCTTTACCATATATCACTTGAACACACTCAACCTCTTATCCCTATGGAACATACCCTCTACTATACCTTATTCTTGCACTCATCACTGTAACTTCTCACCCAACCTTTACAATGATCACAACATGTCCCTGTATATACCAACAGACTCCTCTAAACCCCCACTGCAGAGATTGGATGAGAAAGATTTCAAGAGCAGCAAAGATATAAATTTAAGAACAGGGAAACCTTGGGAAGGAAAAATAGCAAAGAAACAATAAGCCACCACAACCCTTCAATAACAGAACTCAACAACACTGAATGGCAGAGATTACCAGAAGAACAATTCAGATCTTTAATAGTAGAAACGATACAAAATTTCCAGAAAGAATGCAAAGAGAGCTGGAAAGAAATAAAGGAACAAATAAACAAAGAATCTGACACCCTGAACAGGAATCAAAGAGAAGCCTTGAAGGAAATGAAGGAGGTGAAAGATGCAATAATTGAAGTGAAAGCATCAATACAAACTATAAACAGTAGATGATGCCACATGGAAAACAGAATATCCACTCCTAGAAAATGACCATTCCAAAAATAAATACATAGTACATAATTTAGAAAAAAAATCCGACAGAATGAATCCGACATCGATGAGATCTGGGCCAATTTTAAAAGAGCTAAGAATAATAGGCATAGAAGAGGGATTAGAAGTGGAAACTAACGGAATAAACAACCTATTCAAAGAAGTAATATCAGAGAATTTTCCAAACATAGAAAGAGAAGTTGACACACAAGTACAGGAAACATATAGAACCCCCTTCAGACAAGATCAAAGAAGAGGTTCACCACACCACATACTAATCAAGATGACTAACGTAGAGGCTAAGGATAGAATTCTAAAGGCAACAAAAGTAAAAGATCAAGTGACATTTAGAGGCAAACCAATCAGAATCACTCCAGACCTCCCAAACCAAGTCATGAAAGCCGGGGGTGGGGGTAGGGGAAGCTGGATAAAATATTCCAAACTCTGAAAGAAAATAAGTTGCAGCCAAATTCTTCTACCCAGAAAAACTCTCTCTTGAAATTGACAGGGAAATAAAAACCTTCCATGACAAACAGAAACTGAAAGAATTTATGTCTTCCAAACCAGCACTAGAGGAAAGACTCAAAGAGATTAACTCCAAAGAAGAACTAACAAGAAAACATCAGAACCAAGAAACAATAATTTCCAGGAAGCAAACAACTAAGCAAAGAAGAATAAACGCCACTGAAAACAGAAGTCAAAACTCAAAATGTTAGGAATTAAAAATCATCTCTCAATACTCACACTGAATATAAATGGTCTCAACTCCCCAATAAAAAGACACAAGGTGGCAAAATGGATTAAAACCCAGAATCCATCTATATGCTGCCTATAAGAAACACACCTTACAAGCAAAGATTCCCACAAACTAAAGGTTTAGGGCTGGAGTAAGGTAATCCATGCCAATGGAACTCGAACAAAAGCAGGAGTAGCAATCTTGATATCAGACAAATTAGACTTCGAGCTCAAGCTTTTCAGAAAAGACAAAGCAGGTCAATTTTACTAGTAAAAGGAACAATCCAGCAAGAGGAAATAACAATTATCAACATCTATGCCCCAAACATAGGTGCAGCCACTTTCATAAAACAAACTCTGCATGATATAAAGTCACACATAGATCCCAACACACTAATATTGGGAGACTTCAATATTCCTCTCACATCACTAGACCGATCTTCTAAACAAAAGGTCACTAGAGACACCTTAGAGCTAAAGAATACCATAAACCAAATGGACCTATTAGACACATATAGACTCTTTCACCCAACTACAGCTGAATTCACATTTTTCTCAGCAGCCCATGGAACTTTCTCCAAAATATACCACATTCTGAGCCACAAAGAGAGCACTGGCAAATTCAAAAAATGTAACATAATTCCCTGCATCTTTTCAGACCACAATGGAGTGAAACTAGAAATCAACTCCAAGCAGACCCAGAGTAACCATATAAACACATGGAGACTGAACACCACACTAATGAACAAGGATTGGGTCATAGAAGAAGTAAGGGGAGAAATTAAAAAAATTCCTAGCAACCAATGAAAACAGAGACACAACATATCAAAACCTCTGGAACACCTTAAAGGCAGTACTAAGAGGAAAATTTATAGCACTGAGTGCACACATAAGAAGAACAGAAAATCACCAAATAAATAACCTAATGACACAGCTCAAAGCACTTGAAAACAAGATCAGTCTAACCCTAAAGCTAGGAGAAGACAGGAAATTATGAAAATCAGAGCAGAAATTAATGAAATAGAGAATTAAAAAAATACAGAAAATCAACAAAACCAAAATCTGGTTTCTTGAAAAAATAAAGAAGATAAACCATTGGCCAACCTAACCAAACGAAAGAGAGAATCAACCCAAATTACCAAACTAAGAAATGAAAAAGGGGATATTACCACCAATACTGTGGAAATACAGAGGATCAGCAGAAACTATTTTGAAAAACTATACTCCAACAAGATGGAAATTCTAGAAGAAATTGAGAGATTTCTAGACACATATTACCATAATAAATTGAGTCAAGAAGATATAGAAAACTTAAATAGACCAATAGCAAAGAGATAAAAACAGCAATAAAGAGGTTACCATCAAATAAAATCCCAGGGCCAGATGTTTTTCCAAGTGAATTTTATAAAATATTTATAGAAGAGCTAATCTCAATACTCCTCAAACTTTTCTGTGAAATCGAAAGAAATGGGACTCTCCTAAACAAATTCTATGAAGCCAACATCATATTAATACCAAAGCCAAATAAAGACAGCTCAAGAAAAGAAAACTATAGGCCTATATCATTGATGAACTTAGATGCAAAACTGCTAAACAAAATACTAGAAATGTGCATTCAAAACAACATCAAGAAAACTATACACCATGACCAAGTCAGGTTCATCCCAGGGATGCAAGGCTGGATCAACATATGAAAAACAATCCATGTAATTCATCACATAAACAGAATCAAAGATAAAAATCACATGATCATCTCAATTGATGCTGAAAGGCACTTGAGAAGACCAACACCCATTCATGCTAAAAGCACTGCAGAGAATCGGAATAGAAGGAATGTACCTCAACATCATAGAGGCAATATACAATAGGCCCACAGCCAACATCATATTAAATGGAGAAAAACTGCAAGAGTTCCCACTAAAAACAGGAACAAGACAAGGATGTCCATTATTACCTCTTCTGTTCAATATAGTACTTGAGACTCTAGCCAAAGCAATATGGCAAGAGAAGAAAATCAAAGGGGTAAAAATAGGGAAAGAAGAACTAAAACTATCCCTTTTTGCAAATGACATGATACTATACTTAGAAGACCCAAGAAAGTCAACCAAAAAACTTACAGAACTGATCAACAAATTCAGCAAAGTGTCTGGATATAAAATCAATCTTCAAAATTCAGAAACTTTCTTGTATGCCAACCATAAATCCACTGAAAAAGAATTCCAGAAAACAATTCCACTTGCAATAGCACCCCAGAAAATAAAATACTTAGGAGTAACCCTAACCAAAGAGGAAAAAGACCTCTATAAGGAAAACTATAAAAAGTTGAAAAAAATTGATGAAGACCATAGAAGATAGAAAGATCTCCCATGCTCTTGGATAGGCAGAATAAATATCATCAAAAGGGCCATCCTCCCAAAAGTAACCTACAAATTCAATGCAATACCCATGAAATTACCAAGGTCACTCCTCACAGACATAGAAAAATCAGTCCTTAAATTCATTTGGAACAACAAAAAGCCCAGAATAGCCAAAGTAGTTCTTAGCAACTAGATCCATGCAGGAGGTATCACAATACCTGACTTCAAACTCTACTACAAGGCCACAGTAATAAAAACAGCATGGTATTGGCACAAAAACAGACACACAGACCAATGGAGCAGGATAGAAGATTCAGAAACAGACCCACGTCCTTACAGTCAACTGATTTTTGACAAAGGAGTCAAAAGTATACACTGGAAAAAAGGTAGCCTCTTTAACAAATGGTGTTGGCAAAACTGGTTAACCATATGCAGGAAAATGGAAATAAACCCCACTTTCTCACCCTGCACAAGAGTCAACTCAAGGTGGATCAGAGACCTGGAAGTCAGGCCAGAGACCTTGCAGCTACTTGAAGAGGGCATAGGCCCAACACTTCAACACATAGGCACAGGTAAAAATTTTCCCAACAAGATCTCAAAAGCACAAGCAACTCAAAGGAAGATCAATACAGGGGATTGCATTAAACTAAAGAGCTTCTGTGCAGCAAAGGAAACTATCAAGAACCTCAACAGAAAACCCACAGAGTGGGAGAAAATTTTTGCCAGCTACTCTTCTGGATAGAGGACTAATATCTAGGATATACAGAGAACTCAAGAAAATCACAGCTAAGAAAACAAATAACACAATCAAAAACTGGGAAAAGGATCTAAATAGACACTTCACAAAAGAAGAAATACAAATGGCCAATAAATGTATGAGGAAATGCTCAATATCATTAGCAATCAGAGAGATGCAAATCAAAACTACCTTGAGATTTCATCTAACTCCAATCAGAATGGCAATCATAAAAAACCTGAACAACAATAAATGCTGGTGGGGGTATGGAGAAATGGGAACCCTAATACATTGTTGGTGGGATTTCAAATTACTGCAACCACTTTGGAAAAGAGTATGGAGGATCCTCAGATGAATGGGAATGAACCTAACATATGATCCAGCAATACCACTTCTGGGTATCTATCCAAACGAATGGAAACCAAATTATCAGACTGATGCATGTGTATCTATGTTTATAGCTGCACAGTTTACAATTGCCAAACTGGAAACAGCCAAAATGTCCATCGACAGATGAATGGATTAGAACACTATTGGATATGTACACAATGGAATTTTACTCAGCCATAAAGAAGAACAAAATCATGTCATTTGCAGGGAAATTGATCGAACTGGAAAACATTATGTTAAGTGAGATTAGTCAGTCAGAAATAGTAAAAAAACATATGTTCTCCCTAATATGTGGATGCTAGGGAGATGATGAGGCATAAGAGGGACTCCAGATGAAAAAGGAGAAACCCTAGATAAGAAAAGAAATTGACTTAACTGAAGGTGATTGATGGAGTAAGGGAGTGGGAGGGGGGCACCCTAATGCACATGATGTACTTTCAGAAATATATCAAAGTCAATCACTAAACTGATCTTGATAAGGAGGGAGGACAAGGGAGTGGGGTGGGAATTGGGGAAGATGTTAAATGATAAATGTGTGTATATATGCCTTTATTAGCTTGTACCTAACAAAGATGTATGATTACAATGCACCAATTAATAAAAATAACAAAAGTAGAAATCAACAGATTTCTTGACACATACAACCTACCTAAATTTAACCAAAAGGATGTAGAAAACCTAAACCAATAGCAAGCAGAGATAGAAAGAGAAATAAAAAATCTTTCATTAAAGAAAAGCCCAGGTCCAGAAAAATTCCCAGTTGAATTCTACAAGACCTTTACAGAAGTACTAAACACACTCCTTCAGAAGTTATTCCATGAACTAGGTAGAAATGGAATTCTTAAGCCAGGCATGGTGGTGCATGCTTGTAATCCCAGCATTCGGGAGGCTGAGACTGGAGGATCCCGGTTCGTGGCCAGCCTCAGCTACCTAGTGAGACACTCCGCAACTTAGTGAGACTCGGTTTCAAAATAAACAATAAAAAATAAGGCTGGGGGTATAGCTCAGAGGTAGAATGCCCCTGAGTTCAACTCCCAGTACTGCAAAAAAAAAAAAAAAAAAGAAATGGAGTTCTTCCAAACTCCTTCTGTAAAGTCAGTATCATCTTAATACCAAAACCAGTTACATCAAAAAGAAAAAAAAAGAAAGTTACAGACAAATACTCTTTATTAACATAGTTGCAAAAACTCTAAACAAAATACTAGTGATCCACATTCAAAACCATATCAAGAAAATTGTATACCATGACCAAGTTGGCTTCATTCCAAGGATGCAAGGCTGGCTCAACATACGCAGATCAATGTATGTCATTCACCACATAAATATAACTAAGGACAAAAATCACAAGATTTTCTCAATAAATGACAAAAAGGCATTTGACAAAATACAGCATCTTTCATGTTTTAAAAACTGCAGAAAATTGTAATAGAAGGAACTTACCTTAAATCATAAAGGGAATATACAATTAACACAAAGTCAACATCATATTGATTGGGAAAAAGGTGTAAGAATTTTCCCTTTAAAATCAGGAACAAAGCCGGGTGTGGTGGTGCACGCTTGTAATCCCAGCATTCAGGAGGCTGAGACTGGAGGATCCAGGTTCAGGACCAGCCTCGGCTACCTAGTGAGGCACTTCATAACTTAGTGAGACCCTGTTTCAAAAATAAAAGAATAAAAAATTGGGCTGGGGGTATAGCTTTGAGGTAGAACACCCCTGAATTCAATCCCCAGTACCACAAAAAAAAAATCAGGAACAAGTCAAAGATACCCACTACCACCTATTCCTTTTTAAGATCATACTTGAAACTCTAGCAACAGCAATAAGGCAAGAGAAGGAAATCAAAGGAATACAAATAAGAAAAGAACTGAAATTATCTCTATTTGCAGTTGCCATGATTCTATACTCAGAAGACTCAAAAAAGTAAATCAAAAGATTTCTAGTGCTGATTAACAAATTTAACCAAGTAGAGGGGTACAAATATTTATCTATAAAAATCAATAGCCTTTCTATATGCCAACCATGAATTTACTTAAAAAGAAATACAGAAAATAGTTCCATTCATGATAATCTCAAAAACAATAAAATACCTAGAAATTAACCTAACCAAGGAGGTAAAAGGCCTCTACAATGAAAATTATAAAGCACTAAAGAAATACATTGAAGAAAATCTTAGAAGATGGAAAGATCTCCCATGCTCTTGAATAGGCAGAATAAATATTATCAAGATGGCCACTTTACCAAAAATGATCAACAGATTCAAGGCAATCTCTATTAAAACACCAATGTCATTCTTCACAGACCTAGAAAAATCAGTCCTAAATTTCATATGGAAATACAAAAGACCCAGAATAGCCAAAGCAATTCTTGGCAATAAGAACCATGCAGAAGATATCACAATATCTGACTTCAAATTATGCTAGAGAGCTATAGTAATAAAAACATGCTGGTACTGGCACAAAACCAGACACAGACCAATAGAATAGAATAAAAGATTCAGAAATAAATCCACATATTTATAGAAAGTTGATTTTAGACAAAGATGGCAAAAACATATGTTGAAAAAAAGACGGCATTTTCATCAAATGTTGTTGGGAAAACTGGTTGTCAGTTTGTAGAAAAATGGAATTTAACCCCACACTCTCACCCTGCACAAGATTCAACACAAGATGTATTAAAGACCTGTAAATAAGACACAGACTATGAAATTACTAAAGGAGGGCATAGATCCAACACTGCGTCATATAGGCACAGGTAAACACTTCCTCAACAAGACATCCAAGGCACAAGAATTTAAGTGAGGATTGCTAAGTGGAATTGAATTAAAGACCTTCTGTGCAGCAAAGAAACCTACCAAGAACCTTAATAGAGAATCAACAAAATTGGAGAAGATCTTTGCCAGCTACTCCCCTGATAGAGGACTAATATCTAGAAAATACAAAGAACTCAAGAAACTTACTGCTAAAAACACAAACATCTCAATCAAACAATTGGGGAGTGAACTAAGCAGACATTTTACAAAAGAAGAAATATAAATGTCCAACAAATACATAAAAAAGTTTAATATCATTAGCAATCAGGTAGATGCAAATAAAATTACACTGAGATTCCATCTAACACCAATTAGAATGGCAATCATCAAGAAGTCAAACAATAAATGCTCTCAAGGGTGTGGGGAAATAGGAACTCTTCTACTCTTTGTAGGATTGCAAATTAGTGCAGCCATTATGGAGAAAAGTGTGTGATTCTTCAGAAAACTTGGAATAGATCCACCATATGATTTAGCTATACCACTACTGGTTTCTTTCTAAAGGGACTGAAATCAGAATATTATAGTGATATGTGCATATCCATGTTATAGCAGCACAATTTGCAATAGCCAAATTATGGAATCAACCTAGATGTCCATCAATAGATGAATGGATTACAAAATTATGGGATATACACACAATGGAATTGTACTCAGCAATAAAGAAATACAAAATTATGTCATTTGCAGAAAAATGGAGGGACCCAGAAAATATTAAGTAGAATCATCCAGTCACAGAAAGTGAAAGGCCATATTTTCATGTACAAAAGCTAGGGAGTAAGGGGATACAAGAGGGACTTTAGATATTGGAGGAAAAACCCCAGTGGAGTAAGAAAGGTGGTCCAGGGGAGGGTGGTGGGAGGGAGGGAGAATTAACAAAGGAGGCACTTCCATTGACATTATGTTAATCTGTGACAATGCTAAAGCCAATCTCAATATCATGTTAGGGGAAAGGGAGGGAGTGTGGAGAGAGCAGGGATGAAGCTCACCAAGTACTGTGTGCATGTATGTTACTATCACTCTGAACTACATTATAATGTGAGACTACAATGCACTAATAAAAGTATATTAAAAAGAATTTTGATTGACTTGTTTTTCATGGAATCCAATTATCTGATAAAATTCTATTTCTTCTTATATATTTTTCCATCTTATCCTCCATTATAATCAACATAGAATAAAGTTCTTACCAGATATAACCAAAATTGAGATAATCTGTAAGGATATTTCTATTGGATATTTGTATCCTCTGATGTTATGTCATTTGGTCATATATCTGAGATGTCTAAAAAGTTTTTATGACAAACATTATATATTAAAAATTAAGAGGTCTTCATGTGATGTAACATTCCTTCATAGAAGGCTCACATTTTTCTCAAAAGTTAATGATACTGGGTATGGTGGGAAATGTCTATAATCCCAGTTTTTCTAGACTGAGACAGGAGAATCAAAAGTTGAAGGCAGAGTGTAGTAATTTAGCAAGAATATGTTTCAAAATAGAAAAAAATCAAACTATAAAGAGCTGAGGGTGTAACTCAGTGTCAAAATGTCTCTGGATTCAATCCCTAGTATCAATAAATAAATAGGGGAGACACTTCCAGGAAGACGGCGATGGAGTGAGACATGTCTCAAGAGGCGCTGTGAGCTCGTTTCAAATCAGCCATGGAAGCAGATTTTTTTTTTTTTTGCAGTACTGGGGATTGAACTCAGGGGCATTCTACCTCCGAGTTATACCCGCAGCCCTATTTTTTATTCTTTATTTTAAAACCGAGTCTCACTAAGTTGCGGAGTGCCTCACTAGGTAGCTGAGGCTGGCCGCGAACCTGGAAAAAAGCAACAAAAGGGTGAAAAATGCTGCGAAAACTAGAATTCAGCTAAGCAGAATCCAGAAGACGGACAAGGGAGAGCAAAGAAGCCCATCTCGGTGGTCATGGTGCCATGCAGTTGAGCGGAAGCCGCCATTGAACCGGCCCCTGGCATGGGGTCTACTAAGAAAGAAATATACAACAACCCCCTACATCCCCACCAACCAGAGGTGGAGTGAGCGACTCCTGAACTCCCCATCCTAGCCAGGCAGCATTTCGAGTCACCTTTGACAGAGACCAGAACGCATGGTACGACCAGCTTAAGCCTGCGCAGGACCATCCCAGCTCACCTCTCCCCACAGAACTGAAGCAGAGATAACTGCACTCCAGAGCTTGAATCAAAACTGCCGCAGGAGCAGCTTCTCGACAGAAGAAAGGAGAAGCAAAGCAGCTTAAATGTGAGTAGAGAAACAGGCAGCTGGTCAGAATCTAAGGAGCAGACCAGGGAGAACGGAGGAACTGGCACATGCGCAGCAGTAGCAGCCACCATCTTCTCGGCCGCCCACAACAGCAGAAATCTACCCAAAAGATCTGCAGAGGCCAAATCAGGTCTGTTCTTACAAAATTGCAGGGATTTTCATTTTGCTTCTTGCTGATGTTTCTTGTTTTCTGGGTTTTGCTTTGATTTGTTCCATTTTTACTCTGTTTTCACTTTGCATTGCTTCAATTTATGTATGTTTGTTCAGAGGATTGGGGTTTTTTTTAGCTTTTGCTAGATCCTAGAAGTCAAATATTGAAACCCACCAAAGACACCAATAGAGCAGGCAGAAGAAATACCAGAGTAATTGCAACTCAGTACAAGATATCATTCGCAGAGAGAAAATAAAAATAAGAAAACTATAAATTCAGAGAAAGCATGCAAGAGCAGCACAGTTATAAATTTAAGAACAGGGAAACCATGGGAAGGAGAAATACCAAAGAAACAATGAGTCAACATGACACTGAATGGCAGAGCTTACCAGAAGGACAATTCAGGTCTTTAATAATAGAAATGATATAAAACTTCCAAACAGAATATCACTCCTAGAAGATGACCATTCCAAAAATGAATCCATTATACATAATCTAGAAAAAAAATTCAACAATATGAATCCGACATCGATGAGATCTGGGCCAATTTTAAAAGAGCTAATCTAAGAATAATAGGCATAGAAAAGGGAATAGAAGTTGAAACTAATGGAATAAAAAACCTATTCAAAGAAGTAATATCAGAGAACTTTCTAAACATAGAAAGAGAAATTGACACCCAGGTGCAGGAAACATATAGAACCCCCTTCAGATAAGACCAAAGAAGAGGTTCACCACGCCACATAATAATCAAGATGACTAATGTAGAAGCTAAGGAAATAATCCTAAAGGCAACAAAAGTTAAAGGCCAAGTAACATTTAGAGGCAAACCAATTAGAATCACTCCAGACCTCCCAAACCAAGTCATGAAAGCCAGGAGGGGCTGGAGTAACATATTCCAAACTTTGAAAGAATATAACTTGCAGCCAAGATTCTCCTACCCAACAAAACTCTCTGTCAAAATTGATGGGGCTATAAAAACCTTCCATGACAAACAAAAACTGAAAGCATTCATGTCTTCCAAACCAGCACTAGAGAAAATACTCAAAGAGATTAACTACAAAGAAGAACTAACAAGTAAATGTCAGAACCAGAGAAACAATAATTTCCAGGAAGCAAACAACTAAGCAAAGAAGAACAAAATACTGCAAACAGAAGCCAAAATCCAAAATGTTAGGAATTAAAAATCATCTCTCAATACTCACACTGAATATAAATGGTCTCAACTCCCCAATAAAAAGGCACGAGGTGGCAAAATGGATCAAAACCCAGAATCCATCTATATGCTGCCTGCAAGAAACGCACCTTACATACAAAGATTCCTAAAACTAACGGTGAAGTGCTGGAGTAAGGTAATTCATGCCAATGGAACTCGAAGACAAGCAGGAGTAGCAACTATGATATTGGATAAATTAGATTTCAATCCTAAGCTCATCCAAAGAGACAAAGAAGGTCACATTTTACTAGTAAAAGGAACAATACAGCAAGAGGAAATAACAATTATCAACATCTATGCCCCAAACATAGGTGCAGCTACTTTCATGAAACAAACTCTACATGATATAAAATCACACATAGATCCCAATACATTAATACTGGGATACTTCAACACCCCTCTTACATCACTAGACGGATCTTCAAAAAAAAGGTCAGTAAAGATGCTTCAGACCTAAATAATACCATAAATGAAATGGACCTGTTAGACACATACAGAATATTCACCCAACTACAGCTGAATTCACATTTTTCTCAGCAGCCCATGGAACCTTCTCCAAAATAGACCACATTCTGGGCCACAAAGAGAGCACTGGCAAATTCAAAAAATGTAACATAATTCCCTGCATCTTTTCAGACCACATGGAGTGAAACTAGCAATCAACTCCAAGCAGACCCAGAGTAACCATGTAAACACATGGAGACTGAACACCACACTGCTGAATGAGGAATGGGTCATAGAAGAAGTAAGGGGGGAAATTAAAAAATTCCTAGAAACCAATGAAAACAGAGACACAACATATCAAAACCTCTGGGACACCTTAAAGGCAGTACTAAGAGTTTCTGTTCTTCTTATGTGTGCCCACATAAGAAGAACAGAAACTCACCAAATAAATAACCTAATGACAAAACTCAAAGTCCTTGAAAAACAAGAACAGTCCAACCCCAAAGCCAGTAGAAGACAGGAAATTATGAAAATCAGAGCAGAAATTAATGAAATAGAGAAGAAAAAAACAACACAGAAGATCCATAAGCTGGTTTCTAGAAAAAATAAACAAGATAGATAAACCATTGGCCAACCTAACCAAAAGAAAGAGAGAATCAACCCAAATTACCAAATAAGAGATGAAAAAGGCGATATAACCACCAACAGTGCAGAAATACAAAGGATCATCAGAAACTATTTTGAAAAACTATACTCCAACAAAATGGAAAATCTGGAAGAAATTGACAATTTTTTAGATACATACAACCCTCCTAAATTGAGTCAAGAAGATATAGAAAATGTAAATCAACCAATAAAAATCAAAGAAATAGAAACAGCAATAAAAAGTTTACCATCAAACAAAAGCCCAGGGCCAGATGGTTTCCGAAGTGAATTTTATAAAATATTTATGGAAGAATTAATCACAATACTCCTCAAACTATTCCGTGAAATTGAAAGAAACAGGACCCTCCCAAACACTTTCTATGAAGCCAATATCACATTAATACCAAAACCAAATAAAGACAGCTCAAGAAAAGAAAACTATAGGCCTATATCACTGATGAACCTAGATGCAAAACTGCTAAACAAAATACTAGCAATGTGCATTCAAAACCACATCAAGAAAATTATCCACCATGACCAAGTCGGGTTCATCCCAGGAATGCAAGGATGGTTTAACATATGAAAAACAATCCATGTAATTCACCACATAAACAAACTCAAAGACAAAAATCACATGATCATCTCATATGATGCGGAGAAAGCATTTGACAAGATCCAACGCCCATTCATGCTAAAAGTACTGCAGAGAATTGGAATAGAAGGAACATACCTCAAAATCATAGAGGCAATATACAATAGACCTACAGCCAATATCGTATTAAATGGAGAAAAAATGCAAGACTTCCCACTAAAAACAGGAACAAGACAAGGATGTCCATTATCACCTCTTCTGTTCAACATAGTACTTGAGACTCTAGCCAGAGCAATAAGGCAAGAGAAAGAAATCAAAGGGTAAAAATAGGGAAAGAAGAACTAAAACTATCCCTCTTTGCAGATGACATGATATTATACCTAGAAGACCCAACAATGTCAGGCAAAAAACTTATAGAACTGATCAACAAATTCAGCAGTGTCTGGATACAAAATCAATGTTAAAAAATCGGAAGTTTTCCTCTACACCAACCATAAAACCACTGAAAAAGAATTCCACAAAACAATTCCACTCACAATAGCATCCCAAAAAATAAAATACCTACGGATAAACCCAACCAAAGAGGTAAAAGACCTCTATAAGGAAAATTACAAAAAGCTGATGAAAGAAATCAATGAAGACCTTAGAAGATGGAAAAATCTACCATGCTCTTGGATAGGCAGAAAAAAATATCATCAAAATGGCCATCCTCCCAAAAGTAATCTACAAATTCAATGCAATACCCATAAAATTACCAAGGTCACTCCTCACAGACATAGAAAAACCAGTCCTTAAATTCATCTGGAACAACCAAAAGCCTAGGATAGCCAAAGTAGTTCTTAGTAACAAGAACCATGCAGGAGGTATCACGAACTTTACTACAAAGCCACAGTAATCAAAACAGCATGGTATTGGCACAAAAACAGACACACAGACCAATGGAGCAGAATAGAAGATCCAGAAACAGACCCACATGCTTACAGTCAACTGATTTTTGACAAAGGAGCCAAAAACATACACTGGAAAAAAGATAGCCTCTTTAACAAATGGTGTTGGCAAAACTGGTTAACCATTTGCAGGAAAATGGAAATAAACCCCACTTTCTCACCCTGCACAAGAGTCAACTCAAGGTGGATCAGAGACCTGGAAGTCAGGCCAGAGACCTTGCAGCTACTTGAAGAGGGCATAGGCCCAACACTTCAACACATAGGCACAGGTCAAAACTTTCTCAACAGGACCTCAAAAGCACAAGCAACTCAAAGGAAGATCAATACATGGTTTTACATTAAACTAAAGAGCTTCTGTGCAGCAAAGGAAACTATCAAGAACCTCAACAGAGAACCCACAGAGTGGGAGAAAATCTTTGCCAGCTACTCATCTGACAGAGGACTCATATCAAGGATATACAGAGAACTCAAGAAAATCACAGCTAAGAAAACAAATAACACAATCAAAAAATGGGAAAAGGATCTAAATAGACACTTCACAAAAGAAGAAATACAAATGGCCAATAAATGTATGAGGAAATGTTCCACATCATTAGCAATCAGAGAGATGCAAATCAAAACTACCTTGAGATTTCACCTAACTCCAATCAGAATGGCAACTATCAAGA
>PVLC010001422.1:0-91525 GCA_004027655.1 Graphiurus murinus
CGCTTGTAATCCCAGCATTCGGGAGGCTGAGACCAGAGGATCCGGGTTCGCGGCCAGCCTCAGCTACCTAGTGAGGCACTCTGCAACTTAGTGAGACTCGGTTTCAAAATAAAGAATAAAAAAATAGGGCTGGGGGTATAGCTCGGAGGTAGAATGCCCCTGAGTTCAATCCCCAGTACCACAAAAAAAAAAAAAAAAAGAAAGTACATCATGTGCATTAGGGTGCCCCCTCACCCGTCCATCACCTTCAGTTAAGTCAACTTCTTTGCTTATTTAGGGTTTCCCCTTTTTCATCTGGAGTCCCTCTTATGCCCCATCTTCTCCCTAGCATCCGCGTATTAGGGTAGAACATATGCTTTTTTACTCTTTGTGACTAGCTAATCTCAGTTAACATAATGTTTTCCAGTTGCATCAATTTCCCTACAAATAACATGATTTTGTTCTTCTTTATGGCTGAGTAAAATTCCATTGTATACATATCCCATAGTTTTATAATCCATTCATCTGTCCATGGACATCTTGAATGTTTCCATAGTTTGGCAATTGTGAATTGTGTAGCTATAAACACAGATACACATGCATCTGTCTGATAGTTTAGTTTCCATTCTTTTGGGATAGATACCCAGAAGTGGTATTTCTGGATAATATGGTAGGTTCATTCCCATTTTTCTGAGGATCCTCCATACTGTTTTCCAAAGTGGTTGCACTAATCTGCAATCCCACCAACAATGTATTAAGGGTCCTACTTCTCCACACCCTCGCCAGCATTTATTGTTGTTTGTGTTTTTACGATTGCCATTCTAATTGGAGTTAGGTGAAATCTCAAGGTAGTTTTGATTTGCATCTCTCTGATTGATAATGATGTGGAACATTTCCTCATACATTTATTGGCCATTTGTATTTTATCTTTTGTGAGGTGTCTATTTAGATGCTTTGCACGTTTTTTGATTGGGTTATTTGTTTTCTTAGCTGTGCTTTTCTTGAGTTTTCTGTATATCTTAGGGATAAACCTAACCAAAGAGGTAAAAGACCTCCATAAGGAAAACTATAAAAAGTTGAAAAAAAGAAATTGATGAAGACCTTAGAAGATGGAAAGATCTTCCATGCTTTTGGATAGGCAGAATAAATATCACCAAAATGGCCATCCTCCCAAAAGTGATCTACAGATTCAATGCAATAACCATGAAATTACCAAGGTCATTCCTCACAGACATAGAAAAATCAGTCCTTAAATTCATTTGGAACAATAAAAAGCCCAGAATAGCCAAAGTAGTTCTTAGCAACAAGAACCAGGCAGGAAGTATCACAATACCTGACTTCAAACTCTACTACAAAGCCACAGTAATAAAAACAGCATGGTATTGGCACAAAAACAGACACATAGACCAGTGGAGCAGAATAGAAGATTCAGAAACAGACCCACCTGCTTACAGTCAATTGATTTTTGACAAAGGAGCCAAAGATATACACTGGAAAAAAGATAGCCTTTTTTTTTTTTTTTTTTTTTTTGCGGTACTAGGGATTGAACTCAGGGGCATTCTACCTTCGAGCTATACCCCCAGACCTATTTTTTTATTCTTTATTTTGAAACCGGGTCTCACTAAGTTTCAGAGTGCCTCACTAGGTAGCTGAGGCTGGCCGTGAACCCAGATTCTCCGGTCTCAGCCTCCCAAATGCTGGGATTACAAGTGTGTGCCACCACACCCGGCTTAAAAGATAGCCTTTTAAACAAATGGTGTTGGCAAAACTGGTTAACCATATGCAGGAAAATGGAAATAAAACCCACTTTCTCACCCTGTAAAGAGTCAACTCAAGGTGGATCAAAGACCTGGAAGTCAGGCCGGAGACCCTGCAGCTACTTGAAGAGGGCATAGGGCCAACACTACAACACATAGGCACAGGTAAAAACTTTCTCAACAAGACCCCAAAAGCACAAGCAACTCAAAGGAAGATCAACATATGGGATTGCATTAAACTGAAGAGCTTCTGTACAGCAAAGGAAACTATCAAGAAACTCAACAGAAAGCCCACAGAGTGGGAGAAAATTTTTGCCAGCTACTCTTCTGATAAAGGACTAATATCTAGGATACGCAGGGAAGCCTCTATTTCTTGAACTAACTTGAAAGATGCTTACTCCATGTAACTAAAGACTTGAACCAGAACAGAGGCCAACATGATGGCCCAGATTCATTGAATCTGCTGGTCAGGTTTAATTCAAGGATATAGGATATTCAGAAATGAATGTTCTCCTTTACCTTTTGGCAATCCTCCTAAGTACAGTTTCACTCAGTCAAGATTTTAATTGATAGTGGGTAGCTGTGTGTTTAAGATTCTATTTCCTGTCATATACCTACATCTAATGTGTGTTAGAAATTAAAAGCAAAACCTTATGCTTTCATTGATAGTTCAAGGAAGGGTGAGTTTGACAGGTCTCTCTCTCTCTCCCTTTTTTTAAAACTGAGGTTTGTTGAATGCCTGCCTGAATAGAAGACCATTCCAGGAATTTTCTGCTATTTGTAAACAAGAGGTGGACTAAGATTCAGTTGGGAAAATAATTCAAGTTGAAGTCCACCCTAATGTGCGGCTGACAGAAAAATCTATCCTGAAATTCTCACTTCATATTTAATATTCATAAAAAATCTTTAAACAAACAACAGGCAATTATAAATATTAAGTATCTACAATGGGCATTAAAAATCTTTCACTAGGGTTAAGGGTGTAGTTCAATGGTAAAGAATGTGCTTAGCATGCACAAGGCCCTGGGTTTGATCCTTAGCATCAGTCAACTGGAAAATCAACCAACCAACCAACCAACCAACCAACCAACCAACCAACCAACGAATGAATCATCATCAACAAAAAAAAAACATAAAAAACTTTTAGTATTTAGTGATGATGTATTTTAAGCTATACTTTTTAGTCATTCTCTTAAGAGCAATTATTTTCAAGTAACCAACTAGTATATTCTGCAAATTATAGGATATAACTTTTTCTTATATGTATAATTCTTTTTTTTTTTTTCTTCAGTACTGGGGATTGAACTCAGGGGCATTTTACCTCTGAGCTATACCCCCAGGCCTATTTTTTTTTGAAACTGAGTCTCACTAAGTTGCGGAGTGCCTCACTAGGTAGCTGAAGCTGGCCGTGAACCTGGATCCTCCGGTCTCAGCCTCCCGAATGCTGGGATTACAAGCGTGTGCCACCATGCCCGGCTTTATATGTATAATTCTAAAGAGGATTTTTTTAATAGTTAAAAAAGTTAAAACCTGATACTTCATTCATGAGTATATAAAAATTAGCAGTATGGTACACGAGAATGTTGCCTTCCTTATCTAATATATTTATCATTGCTAAGTACATATATATATATATATGTATATATACACATGAAAGTACAATATCTATTAATGATTTTCAATAAGCAATAATTTCCTTTATTTATGTCTCAACACTCAAATACATATATATAGAGGGGGGAGGAAGAGAGAGATTTGATTGCATTAGAATAATTTAGAGTAAATATATACATAGTAATCAATGCCTGATGAAGGTTTAAAGATACTAGATTCATGGGTAGCATGCTCAATAATAATTATGGTAGTTTTCCTTCTTTATCAAATGTTTTTCTTGCTTGTAAAATCTATACTAAGCTTTGTACTTAATAGACTATTATAAGTTAAAGTCAGTTTAAAGTATCTGAGTGTTGTGAGACATAAATAAAGGAAATTATTGCATATTGAAAATCATTAATAAATATAGTTTTTTCAAAGTTTTAATGTAATTAAAATTTCTTTAAATTCCAATTATCTTAAGCAAAGATCAGCAGAGGTATGCTACAGCAATTTGAACAGTTCTTCCATGAGGTAGTCATTTGACAAATGCCAGCTGATGTGTAAATAAATACATCTCAATACTAAAAATGGTTTTTAGAAATGGCAAAGCTTTTGAGTAAATACATGATACTGTCAATATTTAAATTTTCACAATTATTTAAAAAAATCCTTCAATAGCAACTTGAACTGTGAACATATAATCCAGTTTAAAATTTTGTTTATTTATTAATATAATATAGTATGTAAAAATAAATTAAGAGGTCATAATGGAAATCAGATATAAAACTGAGTAAGAGGCAACAGTGTACTATGTAGTAACAAAAGCCCTGGATGTTAATCAGATGTCAAGGGCTAGAATACTGGCTTTATTTCTTATTTCCTATGTGATTTTAGTCAAGTTATTAATTCTTACTGGACTTTTTCAAGCCCCAGTCTTCTCAACTGCAAAATAAGTGTCTCACAAAGCTGTAGGGACTAAAAGAGAAACTATGTATGAGAATTTCTACCAGAATGTTTGACACCTAGTATATGAACTGGAAATGTTTATTTCTTCCTTTCCACTTTCATCTTGCTTTCTTCTTTTTTATTCTTTTGCAAGTTAAACTATTTTTTTCTCAGCATAAAGAGCAGACAGTAACATTTGGAACTATACAGAATTTCCTACCAGAAAAACCTAAGCATCATCCCATACATCCCAGCTTTGTGGCTGGTGCACATCAGGCCCTAGTGTTAGTGTTGACAGCCCAACCCAGAATACATTCACTCACAGAGGCAGGAACAGCATATCTGAAAAACAACTGAAAATGTGAGTGGACCCCTTAGTATTTATATTATTTGCAAGGTAGAGATATGATATAAATACATAATCATGTCAAGCATGACAGGGGAAGGGGTGGTTGTGTGAGGGTGCCCATGGTATTTCCTTAGACTTATTTGTGAATAAAAACCTTTTCAGAAGATATTACTACTTTTATGGATCTGTAACTTAGAGCATGGAGCTTCAAAGCAAGTCCCATGGATTTCTCCTTCAATTCCCCTTTCAGCTTCTCCTGGTCTTAATCTCCTCTACCTAGAAATTCTGGCATCACCTCTGGTACAAACCCACTTCAGATGCTTTCAAAAGTGTGCTGAGAAAAGTCAACAAATATTTGGATTGATCTAAGGGAAAAATCTCCAGTAGAATTCCATATTCAGGTTAGACACTTTGACATTCAAATCATGAGATAGAAGTAGGTTTGAAATCTTCAAGATGAACTTCAATTTAAATAAATTCCTCTCTTTGTCTTGAAAGATAAAAAAAATATATTTAGTACAATTAAGCCCTCAACAATCTGCTGAAACAATCCTTTCCACTGAGACTGATAATCTCCTTGGCAAATTCAGTGAACACTTTTAATCCTCCTCCAACTGACACTTCAGATTTGACACTGCTGGCCAGTTTATCCTCTTGAAACTCTTTGCTTAGTTTCCATATACCAACCACTTTCCCGATTTTTCCCCCCACTAACCTCTCTGTCTATTCCTTAAGTATCATTTGCAAACACCTCTTTCCTTCCCCATCTTTAAGAGGCTGGCATCCTTGTACCAGTGATGACACAGCAAAGTTCCTGTCAAGGCATTAGAACACCATTCAAAATTGGCTCAAGCTAGTGTCCAGAGGTAAGAATTTAGAGGCATCTTTCCCGGCCAAGCAGACTGGACTCCTTGCTTTCCTTCTGCTTCCTTTAAGGGAACCATTCGGGCATTTGTCAAATACATGTGACCTACACTTTATTCCCTCATTATACTGCTTGTCCCCACCACCCCTTTTCAGCTTGACTCTTAATTATCTGACCATTGTGACCTGGGGATAGAGCTCAGCCCTTCCAACTCAGTATTCTCTTCCTGCCTGCCCAGGATCTGTGAGTAAAAATCTTTGAGTTTGTTTGCTATTGTAGTGATATATAGAATTTGTGCCATCTATCCAAAAAACCAAGGACTACTCCAGGTCAGGTTTTTCCCTAGGAGAAGATAGGTTGGGCTCCCAGTGCCACAGCGATGGCTACATGGCAAACAAAAGCCACAATAAGTTTAAGCAAGCTTCCTGTGTGAGGGACACCTGGTCACAGCTTAGACACATTGGCCATTCACTGGGTAATCAGAGAAGTGTCCCTCCATGAAAGACTCACTGTAAATATCTACTTCCAGCTCCCCTTCATTCATTTCCTGTTTGGCAGGGTTGTTAGATGCCCTGACATTGGAACTACAATTTAGTGGGAATTCTGGAAACAATCCTCCACTCATCTCACCAGTTCCATTACTTCAGTCACTGTCTTTGTCCTGAGGTCTCACAGGTTTACTAGAGGGGAGGTCTACACTCCCTGAACCCAGACTTACACTCAGCACTGCACATGTCTCCTGTGCACCTTTTACTATTTCCAGAAGCAACATCCTCACACTTCCTAGATCTATTCCAAGCTCAGTTTCCTCCAACTTTCACTCTCTGTGAACATCACCAACCACCAGCCAGAAACCTGAGAGTCATCCTGTCCCCTACTTCTCCTGTCTAATCGTTAATGAGGCTATATCTCCTTCAGTCCTGAAATCTCTCAAATCTGTTCATTCCTGCTTTTTTTTTTTTCTTTCCACTGCAATTACTCTAGTTAGGTCACCAAAAACTCAGAGTTGTTCTAAGGATGGTGGCCTAGAAGGAAAGGTCAGAGTGATTTAAAGATGATGAGGGTGTGATCAAATTATGTAAACACAACAAAGATTGGCTGCTGCAGATATTATCAAAATGTAGGTCCTCCATGACCTTGGTAAAAGCATTTTCAAAGGAGTCATAGAAGCAAAAGCCTAATTTGAGTGGCTTTGAAACAGGTTTAAGGGAGATAGGTTTAAGAGACATAGGTTTGGGGGAGGGTGGGAACTGAAGAATAGCTAGAAGAGGAAAAATTAAAAGATCCTAATGGTAATAATCACTCAAAATGTCTGGCTATAAATACATCAAAGGGGATATTAAGGAAAGGAGTCTTGTGAACGTGGACCAGATAACTCACAGAGTCTCTTTTAACTGTGGCAATGGTTTTATAATTTGAGAAGTGGGTTGCAATACTGAAAGTTAAGAATTCTGAGTTGGGAAATAGAAGAGCTAGGTTACTCTAGCTCCAGTTCTTTTGGTTAGAAGACCAGAAACAAGTTGTTCTGGGCCCTTTTTCATATCAAAGAATTAGAATGAAACAATTTATATCAAATATTAATTCTAAAAATTTTGGAACAATTTGCCTAGGATTTATCTTTCAACTTTCCCAGAAAGTAGCAGGCTACTAAAGTTTATAGGGTCCAAGGCATTTCTTAGTTCTTACATACAATTTAAGCCTACCAAAGATCCAATGAGATAGATCGTAATGATCTCAGTTTTTTTCATGAGAAAACTGGAAGTCTGACAAGTTAAGTGGCTTTACATCCAAATTTGGCTAACTTTGAAGCTGGGCTATTTTAACTATCACATCTTAATATCACAGTTCCACATGAAAGTCTCAAATTACTGTTGTTACATTGATATATCTGACTTTTCAAACACTTTAAAAAATCTAATAAGGCAGACTTGTAAATCGAACAAAATCTCCCTAAACATTTAAACAATAACTAATAAATCAGACTTATAAAAATAGATGAAATTAGAAACATCTAAGAGCATCTGATGAATTCATTTGGAGCTGGTGTTAAACGATACAGGAATAGCATATCAGTTATTTATATTTGAGTTAAAGATCAACTGAAAATAAACTTTATTCTATGCACAAATTTAAACATTTAAAACTAAAATAAAACATGTAAATTGAACTTACAGACTGAAGTAGAAATGTTTCCTACCTTTAAAACTAATTAAAATCAATTAATTGAATATCATCTATTTTAATGTCCTCAACATCCAATCAATTCCAAGAAGCTGAAGCTCAAATGTCTCTGAGACTATTTTATTGCATTAACCTTTTTGGTGAGGAAATTGGTTATTGAGGGTGTCCATTTTTAAGCTTTCTTTTCAAAATTGTATTCTTGCTATTCCTTCTAAGATACAATTGCATATTTAAAATGTGGGGAGAGAAAAAAAGGAGAATTGAAGAAGGAAACAATCCAAATAATGCTATGTCCACCTATAAAGTATCACTATCAATCTCATTAACATGTATGGGGAGGAAGGTAGGAGAAGCAGGATGGAATCAGGGGGAAATAGACTAAGTGCTATGTGCAAGTATGTTTGTAGCACTTTGAACTTCCATATGAAGGTATGATTACAATGTACTAATAAAAGTATTTTTAAAATGTAGCTTCAGGCTCCAGTGTAGGCCTAGATGTATTCCTAATAGAAGAATGAAATTAAGAAGTTCATCTGTATTCATACTACATGGAAAAATTGAGTTGAAGAGTTATAAAATAATCTGTACTCAATGATCTAGAAAAACACATCTATATATGGACACATATATTGTAAAAATATATTATGGATGTAAACAATTTTTATTTCTGGGATGTTGGATTACAGGTAATTTCATTTTATACCACTGTATACTGGCTACATTTTAACATTTAACAAATATTACCTTTATATTCAGGAAAACAATGTATTGGTTTTGAAAGCAAAAAAGAAATTGATTTATTATAGGGGAAAACAAAGACTAATTTATAAGGGTTATTAGTGTATGGTCTAAAAATATACCTTCAAATTTACATTGTCTACAATTACATTGGAATATTAACTAGTTGGTAAACCTTTCCATTCCCCCATCCCCCCAAAAAAAATCATTTCAAAAAGGAAGTCATCATTCAATCTATGGGAAGGAACTGTTATTGTTATCTCAAAGGTAAATGATATCATTAGCCACATTTTTATACACTGAAAAAACAAATTTTAACTGTACATTTTATATGCTCATAAAACTTCAAATAATTGATAGAAAATTAACCCAAAACTTGATTTTAAGTTTTCTAATTTTCCATTTCCAGATCCTACAAAGGAATGAAGGAAACTAAGAATTTAGGGACTATTTCCCCAAATCTATCCGCAAGGCCAAATCCCACACACTGTATCAGACATACAAGGGTGTTCTGATACACAACCCAGGGTGAAGCTGGTGTGAGGCTTATTTGCAGGATTTACTAACGTCTATACTCTGTTTATACCATAAAGATTCAGTACGCATCTCCCACCGTGGTGGTGGACTTTAGGCTCCCAAGGCAGTATCACTGAATGTTTAGCTTTCAGGAACCTAGACAGATGGCATCCAGCAGTGCTGATTCACCAATAGAAGATTCCAGTCTGCTTCCACGTGGAGCAGATAAACCATAGAATGAACTTTTGCCATGGAGGAAATCCCAAAGAAAAATGTAAAAGAAACAAATGTAACAATTTTAGAATTTACTTGCTTACTTTCTGTTTCATGAATATAACCTAAAACTTTCCTTTGAAATTACAATTATTTATACCTTGTTCCAGATGCCTTTTTCTACATGTTCCCTTACTTAATATATTATCAGTCCAAAGTTTGATTATGTTTGTGAATGTGGAGTCAAAAGATTATGTGGAAGTGTTTTCAGTTCTTTGGAAAGAAAGTAAGATTTTTTTAAATAGAAAGATGTCTTCAATAGGTGATCTCAAAGTCACTTTCTCAGAAAAACCATCCCTGAACTTGCTACCAGATCTCCGTCCCCAAATACCAGCACCTTCACAGTTATGCATTTACTTGATCTCTGCCTATCTTCCCACTCCACTAATGCTCCAGAGGGGAGACTGGTATTGTCTAAACTTTCCTGTTTCACTGGCTCAGTCCCTGGCAGTAGCAGGTGCTTCAAAAATGTATATTTTAAAAACATGAATACCTTTTTCACTTTGAAATATGTTTATGTGTACATACCTATATACATGTACACACATACACACATGTACCTACTTGGAAAATGTGAACATAAAGCTCAGTGAAAGAATGTGAAATTAAAAAAAATTAATAGGGTTTTATTTCTCTACTCCATATTAGTAGCTGCATAGATGTATACAAGGTTGAGAAAATGGAATTTGGCATGGATTTAATAGGTCCAGCATTAAGTGATTTGTAGATAGCAAAAATTATATCTGCCATGTATTAATTTTTTTAGAAAGACAGATGTGTATTCAAAAGCACCAAAAGATGAAAAAAGTGAAGTCAATTTTTACGATGGGAAGCTCTTCTGTTTGAAGATACTGTGGTCCAAATATAAACAAAGATGTAACCAAGTGCATATAATCAAGCCTGATTGCTATTTACCAGGCTGACTTCATTACTGGCTTTTAATTCTTGGCCAATCCAAGACTAAAAATACAACTTGGAAAAAATATCAATATTAAGAAGATATTTGTTAAAAAAAAGTAATGTATAACTCCAAATAATATTCTTGTGGATTAACAGTTATATTGCTGAGACAAGAATTATTTTAAATTGGAAAACTATGAAGAAAGCAACAAAAGAGGTTCATGTTTGAGACTCCACTTAAACATTTAGCTGGTATTTTGTGCATGCTGCTTGAATGAAAAAGGGTAAGCAGTAAAAATGTGCTTCTGAGAATTTTAAACCATATTGTACAGAAGTCACATCAAATTAATACTGAGGACCATTTAGAGCTTTTATTCTGAAAAGCTTTTGAAAGGAGATTAAACTATGAAAACTCTCATGATACTAAAGTACCTATTAATAGGTTGAAGAGGTAAGAAAGGAACAATGAAAGTGTTATTTTTAGATAAATCTTTACTTTGTATGTAGCAGCACAAAGCACTGCTTGCATGGCAAGCCAACAGTTCTGCAGCAATATCCCACGCATGCAAGCCTGATTAGCTGAATTCTGTTGTCTTTTCTCTTTGGAAATAGATTATTTTCTTTAAACTGACATAATGTAGCTAAAGCACATTAACAGATATAAATATAATGTAATGTGTGTGTGACAAAATGCTATCCCAAGTCACACACTTCTAAATATACTATCATGAACTGTGTTTTCGTCAGTAGTAAGTGATCTTCACAAGGCCTCTACCAAACTATTCCTCTAAAAAAAATTAGCTTCTACTTCCTATGATAATATTTTACAGGATGAACAATTATTTTTTTAAAGGCAGAAAAGAGCATGAGGAGTGAGAACAGGAGCCTAGATAGTTGTCATCTCATCAAAAATAATGAATGCTCAAGAGGTTTCAACTTCACATCTTCCCGGTGGTTTGTCCAATCACAATAGACTACCAGGAGAGAAAAGAGTAGGCAAAAAACACACTCTTCTTCATCAGCCCCACCTAGCACCTGTAACCTTCCAACAACTATATACGAGCAATCTGACAAGGAAACAGCCCCCAAAGACAACTGGAAATGTTGTTGCTAGCCTGCTGAGCCTCCATCAGCAAAGGGCACAGCACATGGTGGATGACAGCTTTGTGTCTGTCCCATCCTGCAGCCTTTCCCCCTCTTCCCTGACACACAGTCATGCACTCCCGTAACAGTCCTCTGGCTAATGATGCAAACACCAAGTGTAAAGTCTCCTTAATATGACCCTTGTTAATCTCCTAATTGGATTGGAGCAGGCTCCAAGTGGAAAGCAACCCTGGATTATTCAAGAAAGCTCTTACAAAATGAAGCCCAAATTACAAAGGGCGGCTCAGTCTACAGGACATCACAAAGAAGAGGCAATGAATTGCAGCTGTCACTTAAGTTAAAAATCTAATCAATTGCCTTTTTTTAAGCAGGTAACTTTGAGAACAGTTTCTTCATTGTGATACTCTTCGGAGTACGCTTGACCCAAATTTAATAAGCTGCTATTACAGCAGAAGAGCAGCCGTGGAGCAAACACTGCAGAATGAGACAGTGCATTCAGAGTCTTAATGATTTTAAAATGACTACAACCATCGCTTCATTCACAAGGAACAAAGCGCAAGCTCTCTGCTCCACAATGTCTTAACACAAACTGTCTGAGCAGACAGTGTTCATTTGTCGTTTGTGAACTGCAAAGGTCAGCCACATTGCCAAGGATATCGCAACAGTCCGATTGTGTTTCTTCTGTTGGCTGTCTGAAGGGAGAAACTTACGAGTCCCTGTATATGAAAACTAGCTTTTCTGCAGGGAAATATACAGCTTAAGCACACAGACAAGGGGGTGTGCAATATGCAGACAGGTGTAAAACATGAAGTAATTATAGAAGCTCAAATTAGTTCTTAGGCCTGAGGCAAAGAAGAGAACAGTGCCTTGACAAAAGGGAATAGCAAATAAGGGTGGCAAACAAAAAATGGCTTGAATGTGTAAATTAGCAAGAAAAATGAGACAGAAAAGCAGCTTTACTCTACTATTATTCCCCACATGAGAACAGAGCAGCTGAACATGATCAAGAGAGCTTTGGAGAAGGGAGGCAGGCATCACGACGGACTCCAGCCAGAGTGGCAGCTCGGCACTTCCCAGTCAGTCACTCATTATGGGCTGAAGTACTCTCGAGAAGTGCCTCTTATACTTGACCTATCATATTACTCCTTCTGTAAACACATAATCCCCGCTTGTTAGGTGGTGTCAACACTAGCATTCATTCACTATGGGAGTCTTTCTGTGCATAGACACTTTAGAAGTGCAGCCAAAACCAAAGAACTGACACTATAATAAAACAATTTGAATTTCAACCAGGTAAATAGATCTTAGGCTTTGCAGTAAAATGTGATGCAAGGAGCATTACATCAATTTTCTCTCATTTGGAAAAAAGAAAACCCCGAACTGTTTGCTGTGCCAAGACTATTTTCTTCTACAAGTGATTATGATTAACTTGGGTTACAGATCCAAGACCAGGAATAATACCTACTCTACAACTGCCTAGTGTATGAACACAAATTCCACTAGATGCTCTTTCTTTAAACAATACCACACAAATCTCAACCAGAAGTTTGGGAACAACTCAATAATATCAGAAAAGTATGTGCCACTTGATCCAGGCATGGCCAGCCACAAGCTATTGAGGGAAAAAAACTAATGGAGCATTTCATTTAATTAAACTATAATGAGAACTGAACATTTAATGTAGGTAATGGAAAAATATAACTTATGTAGTTTTAAATTCAAATTTTGTTAAGATTCAGATTTGAAGCAAAGATATTCTCAGGGTGCACTTGCATAAGTTAAATAGTTAAGGAGAATGTATAATTTGTTAAAGAGATGTTGGCACTTTGCTTGGGGTGCATCTATTTTTCAAATTATCCTGGGGAAGGCTTTTATAAAATGTTAAAGAGCAATCTCCAATCTCCTGGTGCTTTAAGGAAACATTTCATCATCTGCTATTGCTACAACCATCTTTAAAATAACTAAAATGGGATGCCTTCATGTGGTATAGTGTGACTCTTTACTGACTGATCCACCAGGCATGCACACCGGAGAACTCCTGCCTTTGGTCCCATTGCTCTACTAAATAGGAACTGACTTGCTTGGGGAGGAATAAACTGAATAGTAATGATCAACTACTTGCCCCTGCTCATGAAAGAGATGTTGGTGATTCTTACTGGATACATAAAGGACAACCCTGGGAGGACTTTCCTTGGAAGAAGGATGTTATGAGTTAAGTATCTGATGCATACATAAACAATAAAATATCCTTTTAAGCAAGTAATTCTTAGTGCTCAGGAAAATATCTATGAAGCATCTCCAATGCATTTACTTCATGAAGTTTGATTTATATGACCTTTAAAGAATAGAGCTTTTGAACAAGTCAAAATATGCCAAGATTGTCAATGTTATAAATCTATCATTATATAATTGTGCTTCTAAAATAACAATTGTGTTTGGGAAAAAGAGTACAAGAATAAAACAACACAGTCAAGGCAAAAAGTAATAGCCAATCTTATAAAGAAATTATAGTAAGCCATAAACATAAATATTCATTTCAAGTAGACTTTATTCTAAGTAGAACTTTCTTCAAATATTTGGCAGAAAGTTCATGGGAAACCATAAAAAAATTTATCTACACAATATTAGATGAGATTATAAATAGATAATCTAAAAATCCCCTAGGTACCTTTAAAATTTTAGAGGTCTCATTTTGCATGTCAATAAAAGAGATTATATACCATATCTTATTCATTTCTATTGCTCAGGGTGATATCTAAATTGATGGATCAATAGTTATAAAACAGAAAAATGGCAGAAAGACTTTGAGCCCAGGTTTATTCAGATCTTCCTGATAAGGACATTAATCTCTCATAGGTAAATCAAACAGTCTGGATGCTAGCTTCTTCAGTACTCTAAGGATATCAATTAACTCACTGGAAGAATATAAGTTAGATGAACTTCCAGGGTATAAAAGAAAAAGTATGCCTGACTTACTCCAACAGTGTAATTTACATTCTGGGGGAGTATAACAAACAAAATATTGTTTTGATTAAAATCTCTTCAAAAATTCCACTCTCCAGTAATAAAAGCATTGTCTTAATGCAGAAAAATACAGAAATTAAGAACATCTGGCACAATAGATTTATATTTTGGAGTCAAGATTTGTGTATGTGTACACAAGTGATATACTGAAGGAACATTTGGTCAAACCTCCTTCCCTGAAGGATCTTCAGAATCACCATGAGTGGAAATGCTCACTACAACTGGAGGTAATGTTGAACTAGAGAGCATATCCTTGATTTTTGTACAATAGAATCTCTGCAGATTTTATTTTAACACACTGAAACATCTAATTAGCTATTTTAAGATTTCAAAATTTGTATGATTGCTACAGACTTAGAAGAAAAGAGTTCTATAATGTCCTCTAGAAATGCAGGCAATTAAGAATTGGTTTGATAAAGTTATAGAAAAATTCCAAAAGCATAAGGAAGTTACACAATAATTTCTTTAAAGTTAGGTAAATTTGTTGAGGGTGGGAGGAAGCATTAATTTGCGGATAAAGATCCAATAAAAGGACTGGCTTGAAGTTCTAGCTTCTGCCTTGGGAGGAGCAGAGCCTGCCTACACACCAGGCTGCTTCTGTTACTAAGGTTTTCCCTTGACTTTTGGAAAAAGGCATTTTATAGAAACTATATATATATATATATATATATATATATATATATAAACTATATATATATATATATATATATATATATATATATATATAAACTTTTGGAGAGTGGAAACCCTTTAAAAACAAGTGTTATAAATTATTACTTGACTTTCTTTTACAGAGCTTTAAAAGTACATTTTAAGAGACATAATATATGAAAGGTCAATGCTGTCTATATACTATTAGAAAGTACTGTTAGAATAGTCTTCCTTATTTTGTGCTATAACTTCCATTGATTGGAATGGAGGCTTATGTCCTTTAGAAGATCACATATAATATGTTCCTTGTTACAAATGACAGACTTTTCAGGGAAAATTATTATATTCTATCATAACTCTATGCCCTATTCCCATCTCCACCACCAATATTAAGCTTTGCAGTGGACTTGTATATTATTTATGAATCTATTATCCAAAGTTTGTTAATTCAATATGTGTCACCTGTAGATTACTTTTTAACTTTATTTTACTGTGTCTGAGAAACTTATTTGTAATATTTCAATTTTTAAAAATTTATTTAATGTCGGGGGCCTAGTCTGGCCGGCTAGACCTCGCCTCTAGATGGCGCCTGGCACAGTGCCAGAAGCAGCTGCAGGTGGAAAACATTCTGGGGCTGCCCCACGCCAGAGCGCATGCACCAGCACGCCCGACTCGTGGCCGGCCCAGGTGAGAGCTGTATGAGACGCCTCGCCTCGTGGCTTAGGCTCTGCGCAGCTTTAAGAGCCTCTACCTCTCGCCCAGTGAGAAAACTGCTGGAGAGAGTTGTTACTGGGGAAAGAGTTGTTGGGAAGTTGCTGGGCTGGGTTGCTGGGAGAAGTTCTGGGAGGAAGTGGTTGGGAAGAAGAAGCAGTTGGGAAGAGGTTGGCTGGGTTGCTGGGGAAGTCCTGGCAAGAAAGATTGTGGGTTGCTAGTGGAAGATGGGTTGCTAGAGAGAGGGGTTATTGGAAGTCTGTTGGAAAAGCACTATTTGGAAAGACGACTTCTGTACTGTGTTTGTTACTGCTTGTGCAGTGCCCTTGATCCCAGAAAGAGAGAGATATAATAAAGAGAGGTTCGAACCAGCAACATTCAGGCAGCGTCTTTATTGGGGCCTCATGGCTGAGGGTTCAGCCTGGGGCGTCCGATAATTTAATATTGTTTTATGCTGACATATGGCTTATTCTGAAGAATGTTCTACATATGCTACATAAAAATTACGCTTTTGTTGGTTGTGGTGTTATGTAGATGTATATTGGGCGTGGTTATTTTAGACTGTTGTTTGAGTCTTCTATACACTCATTTACCTTCCATTTATTTCTGTTCATTTATAAAAGTGGAGTATTGAAGTCTCTATTATTGGAGAACTGTATATTCTTTCCTTTCTGTCAGTTTTTGCTTCATATACATTGGGCTTTGTTGTTAGGTGCACATATATGTATCTTTCCAACCAATTAATCATTTTATTACAATAAAATGTTCTTTGTTGTATTTGGTGATTTTAATGAAAAAGCCTATTTTGTTTGATATTAGTGTAGCATTCTAACTCTTCTATGATTGCTGTTTGTACGACATGTCCTTTTTCATTCTTTTATTTTCAACCCATCTGTATCTTTGAATCAAACTCAGTCAAAACAAATAGTTGACAGCATATAGTTGTATGTAGAGGATATATATTTTGATCTCATTGTTTTAATTGAGACTGACAGTCTCTAACCTTTGAATGAGCTATTTAATCCATTCAAATTTAATGTTATCATTGATATGGCTATATTTATGCCTGACATTTTATTTTTCTATATACCTTATGTCTTTTTTTTTTGCTAATCTATTCTTCTTTGACTGCATTCTTTTACATGAAGTGAATATTTTCTAGTGTAACACTGTAATTCCTTTAATAGTTTATATTATATTATATAGTTGGCTCTCTATATCTGCAGGTTCTTTGTCCATAAATTCAACTAATCACAGATCAAATATATTTAGAAAAAATATTATGCTTGTACTGAACATGTATAGACTTCTTCTCCTTGTTATTATTTCCTAAACAATATAGCATTAGAACTACTTTGCATAACACTTACATTGTATTAGGTATTATAAGTAATCCAGCAATGATTTAAAGGATATGAAAAGATATGTGTAGGTTATATGCAAATCTTGCGTCATTTTACATAAGGCCTAGAGCAGCTGTGCATTTTGGTAGCTGCAGAGGGTACTGGAACCAATCCCCCATGGATATTCAGAAGCAATTGCAGATATGTTAGTTATTTTCTTAGAGGTTGCTCTAGGGCTTATGATAAACACCTTAATTTATCACAGTATGGCATTTAAAAATTTTTACATCCTGTTTTCTTAGCCAAAGAATTAGAGAATCATTTGAATTCCCCCTCCCATATCTTCATCATATGTTTGTTAATAATATTGTAACAAGAATAGAATTCATTAATATGCCCTTATCCAGTCTTTTAAGATATTTCTTTTTTTTTTCTATAATTCGTCAACAATGATTGGTTCTTCAATTGAACTGACAAGTTCTTTAAGTATTCTGAAGTCAGGAATTCATTTTAAGTCATTAATTATTTTCGTATTTATGATTGGTTTTGCTTTCCTCTTAATTGTAATCATTATGCTCTTTCTAAAGTTATATAAAGCAAATATATTATCCTGTGTCTTAGTCCATTTTCTGTTGCTATAGTTTCAGAATAACTGAGACTGAGTTATTTACAAGAAAAGGGGTTTATTTTGCTTATAGTTCTGGAGGCTGGGAAGTTCAAGATTGGGTTACTGCATCTTCTCAGCTTCTTGTGAGGGCTTTATGCTGCTTGGACTCCTTATAGGGAGCAGAAAGGAAATGGGTGCATGTGAAAGAGAGAAAAGGGGGATGAACTCTTGTGGCAGCTAACCCAGACCCATGAGAAAGGGATTAATCCATTCTTGAGGGCTCCACCACCATAACTAAACATTCCTGCTAGAAACTACCTCCCAATACTGCCATACTGAGGAATTAAGCCTCCACATGAGTTTCGGTGGGGACAAGTCATATTCAATCTGAGCAAGTTATAGTTTTAAAAATATTTAATAACTAATAAGTAATTTTTAAAAATATTTAATAAAATTAAGGGTTTAAATTAAAATTATACATTATAAAGAAATCACTATAATTATAAAATAATAAATCATTTTGAAAAGACACATTGTAAGGCTTCTTTGAAGAATAAATTAATATATATATTTATATATACAATTTAAATACAATTCATAATATGACTTCCTGCTAACTTCCAGGAATGTATATACTTCACACAATGAAATATATCTTTATAGGTAAAACTGATATTTTTGTGCTGACCTCAAGGTTAAATATATATGGAAAACGAAATAATTTTAGAAGAAGCTGGGTAGAAGAGGCTTTGGAAATCAGCTATTCCAAAGCTCTCACCATATATTGAAGGAAGCAGGGCCCCATTAATAAAGATCACACAGTTCATTCAAAATAGAGCAAGCCTTAGAATCAAAGCTTTCTGATTCCTCATCAAGGTTTCTTCTCACTCTGAAACTAAAGAAGTGATAAACAAAGGAAAAAATACTTCTGTCAGTTTTATGTACTTCATATACAACAGATATGACTGACCCCTATCTCAATACACTCAGGTGGTATTGGGAACAAATAAACCAAGTGGAGAAAAGCTTGGGCTGACCCCTACAAATACTTTCACATTTAATAGCATAGTCTTTAACAATGGTCTATGAATGTCCTGGCTATAAGTTTAAAGAAACTCCGATATTATCAGCTGTTGATACTAAAACTCTTTTATTAAATATCTCAAAATTACTCAAAGTACTAAAGTACAAATGATCTTGCAAAGAGTCCTCTGACTTCCAATGTCCCAGCGACCCATCTTAGCCCATTTGCATCTTTTTGTGCAGCTCTGGGAACTCAGCCTGTTCTCCTTACCATCTCATGATATTACTTATTCTATTCTTTCTAATTCTCCTTTCCCAAAGATTCTTTTGCCCCTCTCCACCCAAAATCTTACCACCACTCTTAGAGTATTCAATATCCATACAGAATATCTTTTCTGTACCTTAATGTTTATTCATTTTTGTGGCACTGAGGATTGAACCCAGTAGCATTCTACCTCTGAGCTACAACCACAGCCCTATTTTATTTTTATATTGAAACAGAGTCTTACTAGGTTAATGAGAGTCTCACTACTTGCTGAACTGTCCTGGAACCTGCAATCCTCCTGTCTCAGCCTCCCAAGTACTAGGATTACAGGCATGTGTCACCATACCTGTCACACTTGGTTTCTTTGAATTCTAGTAGTCTATGCCTATCTCTGGCCAGATTCTGCTTCATGATCTACTCTGCCTTCTATGTTTAAACTATCTTATCCATTCATCTATTTAAGAATTTTACAACATCTATTCTTCACCCTCATCTAGTGTTGTCACATAAAGTGCAGGATACCTAGTTAAGTCTGAATTTAACAAAGAAGTGTTTGTCTGAAATTCAAATTTAACTAAATGTCTTGAAGGTTTATAGGCTAAAATTGACAGCCTTACTCTTGACAAGACTTGCAGTTTCTTCATCATTCTGTTTTCTTCCAGTTTATCAACCTGACTGCACTTTATTTGCTCCAGTTTGGAACCAGTCATCTATCAGTCTAATGACTCACATAAATACCCTTAATTCCTTCACACCCATATCCTTCTACCATAAGCTCTCCATAAATCCTCATCTCTGGATATATGCAGTAGTTTAGTTTCTCCCTTTTTCACATCTGGATGGTTGAATGACATAGATAATTTTGACTTTATGTAAATTGATGTCATTACAAATTCATGGCTTCCATCATGGTTTCTACTGTTCCTCTTCAATCCTATTATTTGTGATGGTTTAAAACATCCAAGTCCCTTCTCAATGTCTACCTAAGTCTCAGCACTTTTATTGTCAAGAGAAAATTGAGGCCAGGTTAGTTATGCCATCATCTTGTTAGAGTACCATCCACAAAATTACCTTCTATAATGCAATAGCTTCTTCCTGCTATATTTTCAGACCTCTGCCTGTATAACCCAAACCAACACTTCACCCTCTGTTGTCAGTACATAGTAAATACAATAAATAAATGCAATACTAATAATCCTGTAGGGCTTAACTTCAAGGAAAACAAGTATCTCTCAATTGTGTCTTCAAGTGAATGATACCATTTCTTTCTGTTAGTGTTGAAGTTAGATCTCCATGTTTCAATTTTAACTGCTCTTCTGCTCCTTTCTGTATGCCCTAAATATGTTCCAATTGCTCTTAAATTTTATCCTGCATCACTCCATGATTGCCAGAAGCACTTTATTTCTTTTATGCCTTCTTTCCTTGAAAGTGTGCCCTACACTTTAATTTCCACCTCCCATTTAGTCTTCAGTCCCATTGTGATTGGAATGCTGTCTGTAATTCCACTGACAATGAATAAAGAGGGGGCTCTATATAGGGGGTAATGTTGACCATTAGCTCTTCATTAAAACTCTCTTGTGTTTTGTTTTCAGAACAATTCTATCTGCAAGTTTCCCTTTGTATTTCTCCTTCTCATTCATCCCCACTGGCTCATACTCTTCTGCTGATTTTCCTTAGGATCATGTCCTCACACTTTGCCTCATTCCATCTTGTCTCTTGGGCATCTTTCAAGTACTCTCATGCTTCTGACTACAAAAAATATTATCATGAATGCTAGCTATTTCTCTTAAGCCTTTGAGTCATATATTTAGCTGCCTTCTTGAGTTTTCAACCTGCCTGGAAAATCCATCAAACAGTGGTTAAAATTGAGCTCATAATTATTCCAGAAAACCAGTTCTTGCTCCAGTATTTCTGTATCGCAAATGATAGAGCTTTTGTCTCCAAGTCAGAAGTGTAAGAATGGTCTTAGGTATACCAAATACTCTCTATAGTTTCCCTATCTTTCTTATGTAGTTGACTTTTGAGTGGGAGCTATGAGTTATACATCCTTTATATTAGTTGGTCTAATGCTTGAGAGTAGAAGTTTGGAAAGATAAAAACATATGCTCAGCAAATGCTTACTAAAAGAACTAAGATATTTACTCTTCAGGTTTTTTATTCAGAACATTTTCTTAGATTGTGTTTAGATATCCCTCCTTTCTGAACACTGTAATTTCTCCTTCTCCAATCACTTTGTACTTAGCCCATTGAATCATAAGTGTAAACTCTGGTTTACAATCCCCTATAGAGCTGAAAGCTCCATGAGGGCAGGGAGGGTTTCACAGGGAATAATGGGGAGCATAGGAGATGCTCAAGAAATATATGGTAGCCAAATGACTTGAGAAGCTCTTTGTCTAAACCACTCCATGGAAGTTCAAAGGGTCGTTCTTCTGTTCCTGACCTAATGATGAAAAGCTCTACAAACAGAGCAAGTCTGTGCAGTTCTGTGTCCAAGCCATTGTAAAATTCCCTTTGCCATCAACGGCTAAGGATTATAATTTTCAAACACTATTTAAGCACATTTTTTTTTTTTGTGGTACTGGGGATTGAACCCAGGAGCATTCTACCTCTGAGCTGCACCACCAGCCCTATTTTTTTACTCCTTAATTTTGAAACAAGGTCTCACTAAGTTGCAGAGGGCCTCACTAAATAGCTGAGGCTGACTGCTGGCCGCGAACCTGGATCCTCCCAGTCTCAGCCTCCCAAGCACTGGGATTACAAGCGTGTGCCACCATGCCCGGCTAAGCACATGTTTAAGTACTAGAGTAATGGAAATATTCATTACTTAATTAACTTATTTATTAATTAATTTTGTGGTACAAGGGATTGGGCCCAAGGTCATTCTACCTCTGAGCTACATCCCCCTATCTACCCAGCCCTGTCTTATTTTTTTATTTTGAAACAGGGTCTCGCTAAGTTGCTGAGATCCTCACACAAGTTCCTGAGGCTGACCATGAACCTGCAATCTTCCTGTCTCAGCCTCCTAAGTATTGGGATTACAAGTGTGCACCACCACACCCGGCTGAAAATAATTAAATGTCTCTAAATTCCCCCTGAATGAAGCACTTAACTGAATTGGGTTGAGGAGTGGATGCCTTTGGGGAAGAATCTAATAATAAAAGATGGTTCAGAACTGCCACTGGTGTCCATATATGGCAAGAAAGAAACCCAGGAATTGCTTCATGATATAGTTTTAAAATGCTCAGAATCTCAACCTATTTATTGAATTTCAATTTTTGATAATTATCAAGAAATTTGTAATCACTTTATAGAGGAAATGTTTAGTATAACTACTGTTATCAGTTTTTCTTGTAATGACTAAACTGCCCTATCATCCCTCTACATTTTTGACACTTTATTAGGACAAGTTTCATCACTTGACATTTATGTATAGATCATCTACTATATCTATAGTTCTATATAGGCATATATATATATATATATATATATATATATATATATATATATATATAGGCATTTGGGGGTAAGGGTACAACAAAGGGTAAAATTTGGTTATCACCTTAGAGTTCGGAATCCATTTTGGGACTGAAAGACATTTACAAATTTAACCTTGCACTTATCTCTACTGTAGCAACCATGGACAAGTCAAGAAATGTAAGATTACTGTGAAGGAAAGAATATTCAGATTAAGAATATCATAGAAGGGATAAATTTGATCTTGAGGAAGGAATGAAGTTCTGGTAAAAAGTAAAAGATAAAAAGGCAGAGAGGGAGCCGGGCATGGTGGCGCATGCTTGTAATCCCAGCATTTGGGAGTCTGAGACCAGAGGATCCGGGTTCACGGCCAGCCTCAGCTACCTAGTGAGGTACTCTGCAACTTAGTGAGACCCTGTTTCAAAATAAAGAATAAAAAATAGGGCTGGGGATATAGCTCAGAGGTAGAATGCCCCTGAGTTCAATCCTCAGTACCGCCAAAAAAAAAAAAAAAAAAAAAGGCAGAAAGGGAGAAACATCAATAATTGTGTTTGAGAAATGGTCAATATATAGAATCAAAGGGTGAATATCAAGAAATCCATACTGCTCTTTATGCCATAGCCACATGGTGAAGTGCCTAAATGCCAGAGAAGGCTTTTTCCTCCTTCTCTTATGCTCTCCTCTTTTTTCTTCCATACATCTCTGCTTTCATTAAGGTTTTTGAACAGGTAGAAACAGGACTGAAGTGGTCTGTGAGAAAAGTCAATCCAGCAGTCCTCCCTGCGATGGACTAGAAAAGGGATGTCATAGTCAGGCACAGGTGATAAAGACCTAAGCCAGGTGGAAGTGGTGGGCATGAAAGGAACACTTTTGAAAGATGCTAGAAAAGGAGAATCTTTGAGGTTTGGTGATTAAGAGAGTACAGGAGTGGTAGAGAAGGCATGAAGGCAGAGAGGAGTCAATAATGACTATAACATTGACTTCACAATGAGAATAGTGACTACAGTCAATGGCAAAAACACAGAAGAGGTGAGCCAGCAGCCCTCAAGGAAAGCTTCTGACTTCTACTTGGGATGAAGGAGGTATAACAACATGAAGAAGATAGGAAAATTCCCACCAGGCAGTAGAAAATGGATGATGAGGAAGTCGCCAAGAGGTCAGGATGGTGGTACTGATTTGCGATGCATCTATAAAGAGATGATAATTCAAGATGGACAATCATAAGATGAATAAATACATGTAGTTTAGGGGTTGGATAAGAAAGGGGAAAAGAAGTCAGATTAGTGGTGGAAAATCACTGAGGTAGAGGCAAAACAGGATAATGAGTGGAGGTGGCATGTAGGACATAATGGTTGCTGAGGTCCTAGAGAATTAGTCCTGCCTTCAACTAGAGGACCTTAAGTGACCTTTCAGAAATTCAGTTTTCATATTTTCAAAACTGAAAGAGTCATACCTACCCCTCATACCATATATGGCTGCCTGACAGGTAATATATTCATATACTCACTTATATATTACTTGTTAACCAAGTTATTTCCTGATTAGAATGTAAGCTCCATTGGCTATCCCAAGATTGTTTTCATCTCCTTAGAAAATGGGACATCAAAAGGCTCTTTGCTCTTATCTCTGGTCCCAGGTGTCAATTCTGGGGCCACAGGAAAAGTTGTCCTCACCACTTTCTTACTGCATGCATAAGTTTCAGCACATACATAGGTTTTAGCACAAGATCTTCTATGGAATAAATAGAAAATGTTATTAGTAGTCTTTTTGTCAAGAGATGAGAATCTCAAAAGAGAGGAGGTCAACAATGTCAAGAGTCAAGAGATCATTATGATGTATCAATTAAGAGAATGTGATATCCTTTAATTGTAGCTTCAATAGCATCACACAAACATAATATTCAATCAAATTAACTAATCCCTTCCCTTCAGTCCTTCATTCTTTCCTACCTTCCTGCTTTCTTTTTCTTTTTTTCGGTACTGGGGATGGAACCCAAGGGCATTCTACCTCCAAGCTACATCCTTAGCCCTATGTTTTATTCTTTATTTTGAAACAGGGTCTCACTAAGTTGTGGAGGGCCTAAGTAGCTGAAGCTGGCCACAAACCCATATCCTCCTGGTTCAGCCTCCCAAGGACTGGGATTACAAGCATGTGCCACTATGCCCGGCTTACCTTCCTGCTTTCTACCTTTCCTCCCTCCTTCGTTCCCTCCCTCTCTTCTTTCCTCCCTCCCTCCCTCCCTTCCTTCATGTAAATGTATGTTTATTGATCACTCCTTATAATCCAGTATTATTTTAGATTATGTAGCTATGAAGAACTTAGATTTAAATCAGTAGAGACATATTAACCATGATAAATAAGTAAAAACATGTTAGACAGTGGTAAATGATAGGGAAAAAGAGAAAGGTGATAGAGGGATTTGAGTTGGAGTGTGTATTGTGTATTGCAATTTTAGAGAGGGCAAACACCTGTGGGGGCTGAGTCAAGCAGACACTGAAAGCAGAGTTCTACATAGAGGGACCAGCGAATTCATAGGCCCTAAAGTGAGTGGTTGTGAATGTGCTTGGTGAAGAGAAAGCAATAGTGACAGAAGCAGGTGATGAGGCCAGAAGGGTAAGGGGGAGAAACAGGGTGTAAAGGTGTCACTAATAGTTGAGGATTAATAGGTCATTTTAAAGATTTAAGTTTTTACTTTGAGATGGAAAACAATTAGGTAAATTTGAGCTTAAATAATGGCATGATCTAGTTCTCTTTTTATTTTTAAGAGATCCTTCTAACTACTGTGTTGAGAAAAGTGCAAGGGGTATGGCAGGAAGAGGATAAGGAAGGAGGCCAGGATGCCTCTCAGATAACTGGTAGCACACATGAGAAGATGGTGGCTCGAGGAAGGTAGAAGCTGTAAGGTTGGTGAGAGGTGGTCAGATTCTGGAGGATTTGTGCTCTGGATATGAGGTATGAAAGCAGGACAAGAGTCAAAGATGACAGTCAAGTTGGCTTAAGCAACTAGAATAAAGGAGTTGCCATTTATTGATGCAGGATGACTTCAGGAAGAGTAGGTTCTCAATTTGGTTCTAAGTTTGAAATATAATAGGGGACTGGGGCCATAGCTCAGAGGAAGGGCATTCATCTAGTATGTGTGAAGCTTTGGGTCTAGTGCCCAGCACTGAAAGAAAAAAAAAAGGCATCTTACATATGTGGAAAGATGTGGAGAAAACCAGTGGATATATGAGCTTGGAGTTGAGGGTAAGGGTCCTCACTGGAGATACAAATTTGAGTGATTAATGCATATTTACATGTAAGTATAAATAAATATATATTTATTGGAGGACAAAATGAAAATCATTTACTCATTCTATAAGCATTGCAGCATGCTATCAAAGTAACCAGCAAAATTAAATTATTCCATTGGAAAGGACAGAAAAAGTTACAGTCATCTAATTATTCTTGCAATAAATATTCACTTAAGAACTATACTAGGTCAGTATAGGCATCTAGAGTCAGAGCTGAACTGAAGTCTTAGTGTATAGACTTGGGCAAAGAAAGGCAAAAATATTCTAAGATTTTTGTGTATATATTACTTTATTTAACCCATGACACAATCTTATAATGTATATAGTATCCCTATTTTAAATATGAGAAACCAAATTATAAAGGGTATGTTTAATATGATGACTTAAGAAGTTGGGCTCCATACTCTGGGACCAGCTGGTATGGAAGAAAATCTCCACCCCATAAAGTCCTAATTTTGCAAGTTTGGAGGGGTTATTTGACTTGCCTATGTCTCTTCTTAACAATAACACCAGAATAGCCCTATATACTTTGTAGTATTGTTGAGAGGATGAAGGTGTAGTAATATAGACCAAGCACCTAGTACAATACTGAGAATATAGTAAGAACTCGTAGTAACTAATTTTTCTAGTTCACTTGGTTCCTTAAAAGATGTGAAGTTTCTTTGTGTGTGGGGGTGGGGGTGGGGAAGGTACTGGGGATTGAACTCAGGAGCATTCTACCTCTGAGCTACACCCCAAGCCCTTTTTTTTTTTTATGTACTGGGGATTGAACTCAGAGGCATTATACCTCCAACGTGCACCCCCCCAGGCCAATTTTATTCTTGATTTTGAAACAGGGTCTCACTAAGTTGCAGAGGGCCTCAAAGTTGCTAAGGCTGGCCCTGAACCTGTAATTCTCCTGTCTCAGCCTCCCAAGTACTGGGATTACAAGCATGCACCACCATGCCTTGCTAAATATGTGAAACTTTAAAGATCATTTCTTCATCAAGGTCCTATGACATGCTATTTGAATGCTTAGCTGATTTTCAGGCTGAGTCTAAAATATGAGGAGAATAATTCCATAGGTCGGGTTATACAGGTAAGACTAGAATTTATTTGAGGCAGCATTTAAGTATCTTGTAATGAGAATCAGGAATCTGTAACAGGTTTCTCAGTTAATCCTTGGTCAACCATTTGGTGATCTTCATTGATTCAGGTATTGCAGTGCATTGAGTAAAGCAATACTTGCCCTTAAGGTATTATCTGAGCTCCAGAGTATGGGGAATATTATATACAGAGGTCAACAGATAAAATCAACAATTCTTAACAATGAATTCTGCTATTGTTTCTAGACAAGAGAAGACCAAACAGTTTGTAGGCTACCAAAGCTACCTACCTGGAGAAACATGGGTATCTTATTTACCAAGTATCAGGCTTTAATGAAGTTATAGTCTTTTTTTGTTGGCAATTGTGTCTGTCCTCATTCTGGTATGCCCTCAGTAAGCTACCAGATCTTAACCTGCACAACAGAAGTGCCAGTCACTGAAACAGTTATAACAGGAAAGGAAAGCTAGCCGATGGGATTTACAGTGTTACAGGCCACTGAATCACTGACCATTTGGTGCGGGCATGTAGAGAAATGTCACTCTCAACACTGCCAGCACAAGAAGTCATTGGCATGAAACACCTAGAAACATAAAGCCTAATTCATAGAGATTTTTAAAAATCTTTGAATTTCCTTGGAACATCCAATTCAGAAATAGAAATCTCCACTAATGAATTTCAATTATTTTACTGGTAACTTTTATTTCCCAGCAGCACATGTTTTTAAGAGACTCTTATCATTTGATGCCTTCAATCCCATTATCTACTTACAGGTGCCATACATATTTTGAGAGCTAAACAAAAACAGTAGATGGCAGAGAACTGGCATTCCTCTCCACCCTGGGAGCTGATAAATAACATTAACTTTTGCCTTGAAACATGTTTCTCAGCTTTTCAAATACCTAATTTATTTTTTATGCCCATCAAACATAAAAATAGAGTTGCTGTATGAACACAAAGCTAGGGAAAAAAGCAAGTGGCATAGATCACTATTTGGAGAATTCCTAGGAATCAGACAAAAGCAGGGGAATAAATCACTTAGAGAATTAGTTGTGTTCCAGGCTTCATTAGTTCTAATTATACCCCAAATATGCTCAGCAAAATGCGCCTGTGTCAGCTGGGACTGGTGCACAATGGAGCAGGCAACTTATAAACTCCTCAAAGCACAGGAAGAGTTCATAAAAACAACTGCTGCATGTTCAGATTCATGTGATAACACCTCTTATTGCATAAGCCACCAGATGAAACAGATGGGGCAGCTCTTCACTTGAGAAGGTTTCCTTTGTAAAAGCACTGGACTTCTTTACCCTCCATTCAAGACACAAGCTGCAAAAGCTCCCCATTATGATCTGAAGCAGCCTGTCCTTGCGTTTTATTGCCTGCATGTCACAGCAACAGTAAATAAAGTATTAACAAAACAATTTCCTTTAGGGACCAAAAAAAAAATGTTGACAAATAAAAACATGTACCTATACTTAAGGCTTTAAAATAAATAATGCTCACAAAAATTAATACAGATAGAGTTTTTATCTTTTATCTTTTTTATTTAATACACATAGCACCATAGAGAAATGGATTTTGTATATTATTAATTGCATAATTAATATTGATTACCTTTTGTTATTTAATATTGAAATGCATTTTTCCAACAATGCATCCATTACTTAATGGAGCCTTTTTTTGTTTTACATTTACTAACTCTGGTACATTGAATATTCAGTTCCAGGCATAGCACAGGAAGAAAATAACTGAGCAGAGTAGGTTCTGATTGGTGAGATAATTTTAGCTTAATAAAAGTTTTCACATTGACTTTGACTTATTAAATATATCAACTTTTAGAACCGGGCGTGGTGGTGCACGCTTGTAATCCCAGCATTTGGGAGGCTGAGACTGGAGGATCCAGGTTCGCGGCCAGCCTCAGCTACCTAGTGAGGCCCTCCACAACTTAGTGAGACTCGGTTTCAAAATAAAGAATAAAAAATAGGGCTGGGGGTATAGCTCGGAGATAGAATGCCCCTGAGTTCAATCCCCAGTACCGCAAAAAAAAAAAAAAAAAAAAATCAACTTTTAAAAGCATTTACCTCTGCTAAATTGAAAACTATTGTCAAAAGGTTAAAGTATTAATAATGGCTACATGTAAATGAGTCCTATAATAAGTCTATAAGCCCTACAAACATTAATTTGTATTTAAAGTTTATTAGCTTTCTTCTGCATTAATCAAACATATGGGAAACATATATTCCATTTGTAGATGCAAAGTTTACTGACAGCAAAATTGATGTGTCAAAATATGCAAAACATACACTTTATCCCAAAGGGAGGCTTATTAGTTATATTCTGATAATGCCTTGAACAACCAGTATTGGGATTTGAAGCATATGGAAAAAAACTATACAGAGGCTGCAGAATATTCAGTTAATTCAATCTATCCACAGGTTGGCCTCTTTCTATATCTATTATAAGCAAAAACATTGAGCTCATTTAAGTTAAATTCCAGTTTGCTATAAATGTTCTATATGTAGTCTACGATTTTTTTTTTAGAAAGGACTGTTATGAGCGTGCTTCATGATAAGGAGGACGACCACTATAATACCAGAAGGAGACCAGGGGAGGGAGAAGGGGACAGGAAAAAGGAGGCTTGAGGAAAGAAATAGGCCAAATACTGCTATGTCCATATCTGAAGGTATCACTAACAACCTTGAAAGTGCATCGGGGAGGGAGGAAGGAGGTAGGGGGTGGGGGAAGAACCACGCCAAGAGAGGCTGTGTGCACGTGTGAACGCATCACTTTGAATCTGGCCATTATGTATAATTATATTGTGCCAATAAAATTCTAAAAAAAGAAAGAACTGTCATATTTGTTCCTCTTCAAAGTGAAAATAACTTGTTATCATAAGTCAAATCATGGGAAAATTATCTAAAAATACCAAGATAGAATGAGTTGGAAAAAATATGAGTCATGTACTTAAGACTTCAGTAACATGTTTAAACAATTAACATATTTATTGACACACAGCATTTATCAATAGGGTTATAGTGGTACACAAAAAGCTAATGACTATGTTTCACTTAGTAGAAGTCTCTCTGAACTTGCCAGGCCATTCTGTGATTGATAAATTCTAGGCATCATACTTGACAAAATTTGTATATCAGAATGGGTATTGAACAGTGGGGTAACTTGAAATGCTGCTGATAATATAGTGACTGGAAAGGCATTAGTATTTTTAATCTGATATCTCAAATACATATATTCCTCCATTTATGATGGGGTTGTGTCCTAATAAACCATCACAAATTGAAAATATTTTAAGTAGAAATGCACTTAAAACATTTAACCTACTGAGCATCACAGCTTAGTGGGAGTATACACTCAGGATCTTGGAGATGATGTCACTACAACTGCCCAACATAACATCTCCACAGAGGGTTGGACCGCATATCTCCCAGGAGAAGATCCCAATTCAAAATTCAGAGTGCTGAATGCATGCTGCTTTCCGTTGAATGCATACTACTTTCACACAACTGTAAAGTGAAAAAATTGTAACTTTGGGACTGTTTGTGCTGAATTTAAAGGGCTAGTTTCTATTAAAGGCATAAGACTATACAGTCTTACTATAAAGTAAGAACAAGAGTGTTAAAAGTGATTCAAGGAGGAAGATTTTAGTTTAATATTAGGAGAGCTTTCTAAACAATTTGAACTGTTTATAAGTGCAACTAGACATTTGAATAGGTGATAAGTTTCCTATTAGTGGTGGTAAAAGTAGAGTTAGATGACCACCATAGGTAGTGGTGTAGAGAAGACCCAGGCAGTTATGAGGGTCATATGATCTTCCCCTCTAGAGTTCTTTCCTCCTCTACTATAAAATGATGTCTGACTTCCAAGGCAAAATTAATTTACTCCTCCTGACACTAACTGTTTGATATATTTTAAAAAAATGTTCACTATAAGGTTTACTTAATTTCTATATGCTGTGAAATATAACTTGTTAAGCAATAGTACTACTAGTAATTATAAGTACAATTTTATAATTGAAATGTATAGAGAGACTTCACAACATAATAAGATGTATCATTGAGAAAGAACTCTTACATTGTCATAGCTGCACCAAAGGACAATACTAAGGAATAAAAACAATTCACATTCTCATAGCTTTCTTGGAAATGATTCATTTATATTCATGATAAGAGAGTTTTCAATTTGTCTCAAACAGAAAGATAATATTTTGACTTGTATAATTCATTGATATCACAGAGTAAAATTATACGGATATATCCTCATAAAATAAAAGTATATAGATACTTAACCCAAATAACTATTAAAGTAATTGTTTCTCTTCATCATTTTGTAGAAGTATATACTATTAATCTTAATATGTTTTACAATGAAGTGGATCTTTAGGTGAATTACTTCAATCTGATATTTACTAAATAGTATATATCTTTTCTAGATAATTCTTCTATGTGATATAGCAGTACATTATACTCATAAAGTTAAAATTCATAAAAAGTCTCTCAATATTTAAGCAAAAGCCTCCTATACAGAGCTTGATGTTTATTATTCACCAAACAATCATGTTCTTAATGTTATGTAAGTTCACAGGTTTATTTTTAAAATAAAATTTACTTAGAGTTGCTACAAACTGCAATTGAGTAAAGACAGGAAATACCTAATTATGTCCATACTTATCTCTGCAACATGAAGTCTAGATATTATAGTGCTAAGAACAGCCATAGTCAGACAGACCTGGCTGTTCTTAGCCAATTACTTGTTCAACTCTTGAGAAGACACTTGACCTTTCTAAATCTCCATCTATTTATTTGTAAATGGGAGCTGATACTCACTGTGAAGATTAAGGGAGATTAAATACTACTTAAGTATTGGTGTCCCTTCCTTATCAACCACCTCCCTCAATTCAAGGAATTATTTTAAGTATCAAATGAATGAATACATACAGGTCTTTTGTAAATTGAGAAGACTGCTGCAATTATAAAGCATTATATTATCTAATAGTTAATTTATCCCCCTGTACTACATTGTGGCTAATGGTATTCATTACTGTTTTGAATAATCCATGTAAGTTTGTGTATCATAATATAAAAAAACCTTATAGAGCAAAATAATAGGACAAAATCTCAAGTTTTAAAATTCCCAGAAAAAAACAGCCAGTAGCAACAAGTATTCTCTAAATAGTTATAGAATAATCTACTGATTTTTAAAAATAAAAATATGTCCATTTAATCTGAAAAGGTTGAGTCTATATACACATTGAGAGAATAAAAGCTTTACCATTCAGGTAAAGAAAAAAACACATTTTCCCTCAAAATTTTACTAGCCTTTTGGTCTATATAATCTGGATAATTTTCTTGGTTTTTGATACTACCTGATTTATATGCAGGGTTTAAATACAATACATACTCTAGAATGATTGTAAAGTGTATCCTACCTAGTTCCTAATTTAAGAATATTACAGCATTCAAAGGCAAGACAGTATACATTTTACAAATATTAGAAAAAATTAACCTTTTTTGATGTTGTTCTGATTTTTGTTTTTAAAGATACAGATATTGAAACTATCACAGCTGATCATTTCATTCTGACATGAGTTTAAAAGGTTAAGTTACTATCTGAAGAAAGGTAATCTGGTTGCCTTTCACAGCAGCCTGCAAGCTCCGCAATCTGCATAGAGAGGGGCATTTGTCATCATTAGCTGAGCTGTGACAGCTGGCACCCAGGGTGTCCCAGATCAAGAAGTGGCAGAGATACTCTTGGTTTAGGTTGCCATTAAGTATAGTAGGTTTCTTGAGGATCAAGCGTATTTTATGAAAAGCTTTGTAATGTAACTAACAACGGTGAACATACTTGAATTTTCCATAACATGGATAATACAATGATAGTACATAATTAGCAGGTTGCCTCTAGACAACAAGATGCCAGATTACAATATGAATAAACATCTACTGGCTGCCACTTACAGAGGTAGAATTGTTTTCGACACCCATATAGCCCTGGCAAAGTGTTTTTTTTTTTTTAAAGGGGTGGGTTAGGGTGATCAATTAAGTATATTCAAGGAAACAGACTGAAGGTGGAGAGAATACTTCTCAGATACATCTGGTAAACAACGAGTAACTTCCCAGGCCTGAGCTCAACTGAACATACCCTATATGGTGTCCATCCTTTTGATAACATTAATATGAAAATTAAAGTCACCCCCACAAATGCGGTCCTACAATTGTTTGAAATGTATGTAATTGGTAATGAGAATTTTAAAATATTTTTTGGCAAAGAGTTTAAAGCCAGAATCTTTTATTTAAATGAGTGGTACTAACTATGAGTCTAAAATAGTTGTAGTTAATACATATCTAGAAGAGAATTTTTAGAACTTTAAAATCTTAGAAATATGTTTTTATATCTAGTTAATGCAAAAGTATAAAATTTTTTTAAAAGTTTAAATTAAGAAATACGTTGAGCCAATCTTAGAAAAATTAGAATGCTGCAATCTCTCTAAAGTCATCAATGCTTAGAAATATAATCAATAACACTAGGTTTTATATTATTATGTAAACTAGTTTTCCACAAATAAAACTAATTTTTGTGTTAATGTAAAATCTATGCAAATACATGCAGTCATTTATCAGGAAAGCTGACAAGCATTCCATATTGGAGGGGGAAATGAAACTGCCTCAAGAATAGAGGCAATTAATTATTTCTGTATTTTTTCTTCTTCTGTCTTCAGGCACAAAAGTTATCCATCCAGTTAAAACAGCAAATGAAATAAAGAGATTTTTTTTTATTTAAACACATATGGCTTTTGCCTGCAATACTGATCACCACAAGGTCTACAGATGCCCGTGGCTAAATTGTACACTGGCAGATGCACACAGGGGAAAACTGTGCTAATGCAGCGTGGAGAGCAAAAGAAATGAAGAACTGGATTTGCTAGTCAAAAACCCCAAACCCAAAAGCAAAACCCGAACCCCACCCTTCCCTCTGATAAGTTATGCATTTTGCTTATCAAATACAGATTAAGACTGCAGGAAATTTAACTTAGTTTGTTATAAGGAAGTAGAAAATTTTAAACTAGTGGATGAAGTTTTATGTATATTGATACATATTAAAGTAGGTGGATATTTAAACAGTCTGTTTTTTCTATGAATAGAATGTCTAGCAATATTTAAGCTTCTCAATTTCAAAATAAAAAAATTTATGATATATAAAATTGTTATACTATATGTGACTAGATAAATATGGTTGGAATTTCCAATTGTTACTACTTTTAAAATTCATTTAGCAGCAACCTTAGGGTATTATTGAAAACTGATAAAGGTTATTATAGTACAATCTTGAAAATGTGATATTCTTTCCTAGTGGCAATAATAATTCTATACTTAGTAGCTGTTTCCTTTTAATAAGTTAATGTTAAAATGTATAGAAGCCAATACAATATTTTACTATGTGAAATACTCTGTATGTGTGTGTGTGTGTGTTTTCACAGCCTGCATACACAGACTATTTTGCAAACCATAAAAAGAGTGTATTTCCTAAAAATGGTTTAACATTATTAAGCAAGCAATAACTTCTTTCTTAATAGGCCTGTAAGCATGCATAACATTAAAATTTCTATTGTAATTGCCATTTATATAAAACAGCATTTAAATAATTTGTATATCTTGGGGAAAGAAATAAAAAAGTAGTAGTACCATTACAAGTTGTAAAAGGCAAATATTTTAAAGAGTATAATTATCAATGAAAATGTCCACATGCCTACAATTTAGTAATTCTTTGTTTAGAGTATATGTAACCATCCAAATTTAAATAACAGTGTATATTTATACAAAATTTGGATTAGAAGCACATGTTCCAAGAATGTGCAAATATTAATTAATATTTGGTCTAATTAACTTCTTAGCCTTATTGTATGCAATGCAAAAGAAGCATCTATATATATATTGCTTTACTAAAAATGTAAAGTAATATATATAAATATTGAGAGGTTGTTGAGTGTTTCTTTCCTCTAGTGCCATAAAGATAGTAACATTACAAATACACCTCAAACGTTGCTAATCTAGTTGAAGAATTCATAGAATGTCACATTCATACAGAAAATACATCAAGTGGGATAGTGCTATATGCATATTATACATATACCTATTCTAAAAATAGATTTCACATAAAAATAAAGCTATACTTTTTATATCACTGGGTTCTCGGTGTTTATTAGAAGCATCATATCTTATGGTTATGTTCTTCATGCTTCTAAATCTTATAGTACATTGTTACCCTATAATGTATTATAGGAGTAATGAAAATAGTCACATGTAAGTGAAAATGAAATATCATATAGGTAGTCTATTCACAGATAATATTTATAATCTCTATACCTATATACAAAACTATAATGGTAAACTCATATTTGTAAACTAATTTGCCTTCTTTTTCCATTTATGTTATTGCATATATATAAGAGGCAATAATTTCTATTTGAGGTAATTATCATTTTAAATTATTACTCTAGTTACTGATCATTAAAAAATAAACCCTCGTTTAGAGGAATTGCTTTGCTCATTAAAAAATAAGCTCCCTAACTATAAATTAGAAATAGGAAAGGTTATCTTAGACATGCAATCACTGGAAGTTGATTGTCTATGTACCATATTCTAGTCTCAAGGTCATGTTGAATATTTTCAGTGGCTTAATCACATACAGTATGGGACAGTAATGAGAGAAGTGCAGTCCTGGATGACCCAACACAGACATATAGATTAACAGATTGATGGTATTGAGTCCACTGTTTTCTCTATGTGCAAGAAAAATGTAGCATACTAAGAGCACTAAGGTTGTAGTCATATATGCAAATGTATGTAAATTCATGTTAGTTATTGTTTAAGGAACACCTCGTTCTCATTTACTTATGTAGAAAGGAGTCACATGAGCTTATTTATCCTGTTTATTTCTATAATATTGGGTGAAAAATATTATCTGAAATCTAACAAAAAGGATTTTAGTTTTATCAACTAGAAAGACTGGTCTGTCTTTACAAAGGGTAAATAAGGCACTAAAATAGTGAAATCAACATTTCTCAAGAAATGAATGACTAAAACCACTGTCAATAAATATTTGGAAGAAGGTAGAGGTCACAATTTATTATAAGCAATAGAAATTCTTCTGATTGATAACCTATCCTTCAATATATTTTGTTTTTCAGTTTACAGATGCAACTTAAAATACCCTGCACCTCTGTGTACATATTCAAATGAAGCAATGAAACTGAGACAATGACATAAATAGGCCAGGCTTTAAATTTCTTTTTTTACCAAAAGAAAAGTCTGGCGTTTCTTTACCCAGGATTATTTCAGGTCTTCACATGAAGCAGGGGTACTAATTCTTGTAAGGTATACTTTCAACTTCCATCTTTTTCCCCAAATTACTTTTCTTTTCAACACCTATTAACACCAATTTCAAGTTTACTAAGCAATACTGTAAAAAAAAAAAAAAAAAAAAAAAAAAAAAAAAAAAAAAAAAAAAAAAAAAAAAAAAAAAAAAAAAGAAAGAAAGAAAGAAAGAAATTACTTGCCACCACAAATGTGAACATTATGATTGTATAGGAGGCTGAGGCAATGACCTTGATCATTTAAGAGGAGAATAAATAATTTTTTAAAAATTAACCACAATTCTCAGGATGCTTGGGTTGAATATATAAAATCAGGTTTAAACCATATAAATAGTGACCTCAGTCCTCTGCTTGACTTCATAATGAGCCCGATAGTAAAGCATGAGATAATTATTTTACAAAATCATAGAAACTTTTGAAGCTTTCAAGCTATTTTGTTTCAAGTGCTCTTATACCAGAAGTCACAACAGGAAGAAAGGTATAGATGCCATCAAATTAGATTACCAGAAAAACTCTCTCTATTTTACTTAATTTAATGTGACACATAAAGAAAACCTTGCACAAATATCTGTCTTTAATTTCTCTAGTGTAAAAAAAGAAATATATTGTGTCTGGCAGAATGAAACAGTTGAAATAGCCTGGGTACATTTAAAAAAGGGGGGAGTGGGCAGATCTGATGTATACAATGAGCCTTCAAAGCCACTCCAACAGTAAGGATAAATAATTTAATAAACCCAACTTCATATTCTTTTTATCTCCCCAGTGTAATAAGCACATATTAAAAACTGTAAGTTCATGAATACTGGTGAATAAACTAGCAGTCAGTAGATAATGAAAAAATCACAAAACGGTATCTATATGAGCACTAACACGTGTGTACATCCTCTTTAACTAACATATACTTTTTCCCAAAGAAAAGATTACAATTGCTGATATTGATGAACATGTGATTTAAATTTAACTTAGTTTTAAAAAAATAGAAATCTTGCATTCTTATCTCAACCTAACAATTTTTCCTTAAACCTAGCAAGGAGACTGTTTATACATTAATTACTTTGTGTATTCCATACAAGTATTCAGGTCCAAAAAAGTGGACAAATGACTTAGGAAATAGTACTTCAGGATAAGTTGTTTTGCTATTGTTATTTGGAATGCTTCAAACTGTTAAACATCAGCACATTTAAAATTTTTATATTTATTAGTACTTCTAACATTTATGATAATAATGCTCTGTGTCTCTATTGGACTTGTTTCTAACTGGTACATGTTAAATCAAGGCTGCCTAGTAAACTAAGAAGATGAAATGAAAAACTCAGACCTTAAAATCCCAAATACCATTCAAATGCTACTAGCATCAAATCATTAAATGATGACATTCTTGGGCTACTTTTCCCTTCAATTAGGTCAGTGTTCTTCAATTATTATTCTATTATTAGCTAATGTCAAAGATGTCTGAATGCATACCACTGAAAACAATTAAGCATTTATATTTTAAAGCATGACACACACGAGCTTTTATACTAGCCCTAAGATTATATTTATAGCAAAAAACAATAAGATTAGTATTAGAGTTCTTTTATAAATTTTTCATATATGTAAAAATGGAATTTAAACCACTTATATATTGCATCCTCACTTAAAATAACTAGATCAATAGGTGAAATGATATTAAGGATGACTATAAAGTGGTGTAATACATTACTCCCACAAAACAAATCTCTCTCCAAAACGTAGATTTAAATCAGGTGAATTACACAAAAATAGACCATTTTTAATACTTCCCCATAGGTCATTTCAATAAAAACGATCAAGGGATAGAAAACAGTGTCAGGATAGTTTAATTTTCTCTTCCTCAACGAGAGATTTTAAGATCACTGAAAGGATTCGGCTACAGAAGGCAATTCATTTCACGTGTTCAGTGTAATAGAAAATCACTGTGTTGCTGCAACAAGCACTACTAGCGCAGGGGTATTATTCTAGGGCGCCCAGTTCACCCACTGTGATAACAGCGGACCGCGAATCGTATGTTATGTAAATCACTGTCAGGCCGGCTGTGGCGGGTGCTTAAGAAAGGAACTCAAAAAACGTGGTCTCTGCGTTCTCGAAACTGAAATGACTTCACTTCCTCGGAACACTCTAGGACTAACGAGTTTTGTAGTCCTTTTCTCACCATCTATTTTTCTTTTTCGAAGTGCAAATCGTTACTGAAAAGGCCCAGTTGCACCAATTAGTTGGCACAAAGTGCTTCGGTGTTTTGCTTCCCTTTAACCCAATTAAGCTGCGCAGTACGCCCCAAGATGCGCCACCTGCGCGCGCCTGGCTCCTTCGGGCCGGGCCAGCGCTCTTCGCCGCCCGAATCCAGAGCCTCAGACTCTCTCCGACCGCCCGGGGCCTCGGTCTCCTCCGCAGCCTGGAGTCCCTGACTACGTGGCGCCTGGAGGGCTTCTACTGGTGGCCCTGGGGCCTGAGCTGGGGCGAGCATCTCTGGCCCGAGGCGCTGGGCACAGTGCGAGGGGGAAGCTCCGGGTTCCGGGCTACCACCGGTGGGTGGGCAGGAAGGCGGCCAGGGTCCAGGGTCCAGGGGTCCCTGGGCAGAGAGCGTAGTCTGTAGTCGATCAGGAGAGATCCGTGACACCAAGAAAGGTTTTAAAATAACCCACGCGCAGAAATAAAATCCTTGGGTCAGCGAGGAAAGCCACAGGGCCCGGGAGTGCAGTGCAGCCAAGCGGTAGCGCACAGGGACCGCGCCGGGCGAGGGTAGAGGTGGTCTTTCCCAGGATGCTCCCCTTTTCGCCCCCCCCCCCCCCCCCCGCACATCTCCACGGCCTCTGCGGACTGAGGGCCCTTTGGTTCTGATGTGCCTACTCCTCCATTTTCAGCTGCCAAAGGTAGCGGTGCGTTCACCCGCGACGCGGGCAAAGTGGGGAGCGGCTTTTCCGGTTCCCAGTCCCTGCTCCCAAGGGAAAGGAAGGGTGTTGGAGATGGCGGTAGATGGACGCTATGCGCCCCAAATGTAATGTACTATTTTTATCTGAATCGGTATCTATCACTCTTCGATAAGAAAAAAAGTAAATTATACATGGCTTTGCGATGCTTTACCTGTGCAGAAAAATAAAATAAAAAACGTGAGTAAAACGCGGGGGCCCTCAACAAGATCTTGTTAAAAGTGGTTCTGATGGAAAGTGCCTAGGAACCTTCTACCTGGACTTACAGGATTTCTCTGGCAATATTCCTAACTTGAAAGAGAAGGCATGTGAATGAAAGGTAGGCAATGGTAAATCCGCCCAGGTTTTAAAATAACTACATCACCCTAAGTAGTATGTCCTTTACTCCTGCAGATTAAGCACATGACTGGTATCACTAACTCGAGGGGGTCCCTACATAAAGCCATTTTCCTTTCTAATTTTAAGGTCCCCAAATTTACAAATGTTATTGATTTCTTTCTAATTTTCCAAAATGATATTTAAATCCCCCCAAATTGAAATGACTGCAGTTAATTTTCTTTGAAATTATTAACCATTTCCCTTAATTAAATAGTCTGCAGTACTACCAATGCCAGGTCACCACCAAAGACACTTAGGAGATATATCCTTAACTATACAACTGGAAACAAGTCAGAAACCCCAAATCTTCAAAATTTCTGTATAGTTATCTGCCAGTAGGTCTGATCTTTATGATTGTCCCTGAATTTCATGTATTAAAATACAGCTTATCATGAAATCAACTAAAATAATCTCTCGATGCCAGAGATAATTTATCTTTAAAAATGTTTCTACAAGTATATATATATATTTATATGCGGCTTAGTGTCCTGCTGGGAACACAGAGCAAATCTACTAACATGCACCGGATAACTGCCGGTGGGGTAATACTAAATTTTTTTTAAACATCCCAACTTCAACTGGGGTAAACAAAAGCTACTATATTCAACAATGACTTTCAGATTCCCCTCAACAAGTGCTCAGGAAAAAACACAGGTAAAAAGTAGAGCACACCATCTGCCTAAAGTTGTTTTTAAATCATTGTAATACATAGGGCCATCCAGAATGAGAATATTACTCAACTATTACTCCATCTAAAGTCAACTTCTGTATGCCAGTAGACTGTGCATGAAAGAGCAAACTTTTAACCTGCATTAAAAAAAAACACTAAGGATTAACGGACATTAATTATCTTATTGTAAATGCAAGTTAGTGACTTTGTTTTAGAAAACCCCATCTAGTTCATTAATTGATGGATGATCATTAATACACCTGTATCTGCATTTCAGTGTAAAAAGACAAGCAGGGTTTTTTAGCACGGAGGAGAGCCACTTTGCCAAGTAGTTTCAAAGCGTCAATATGCTTCAAGTAATACCAAAGCTGAGAGATTCCTCTTGATTTCCAAACTGTCTAGGTGGTCTGGGTGGTTTTCTGCCGGCAGCAGCCTCCTACCTTTAGTTTGTGTGCCTATATCCACGAGGGGGGATTAATTAGCTGGGTTGGAGCTGAAGGAGGTTGTCGTGACGAGCCCAGTGGCGATTGGCCGCCCGCCTGCCTGGCCCTGCCTTTATAATTTCCACACGAATGCATCTGGGCTCTTAGACAAACCAACAGCAGCTTCTTCTGACATATACACACGCACACTCACCCCCAACGCACACTCAGCTCACTTTTCCTCTATCTGATTAACAGTCCGGCACACAAAATGATTACGGGAAAGCCTAAATAAATACGGAAAGGGGTGATTATTTTGACTACTGGAAGAGCTTTGCTGGGTCTCAGCGCAACTTTTGTTTTTATTACTGAGAAGGTGATCTCTCCATGCATTTCTCTCACACCCGGATCCTTTAAAAGAGGAAGAGAGGCAGAGAGGGGGGAGAAGAGTCTTTCACTTTAAGACCGGCTGGGCTCAAAGATAAAAGGAAGGGGAGCCCTGTGGCGGAGGGGAGGCCACCGCTGCAGCAAGTCACCGAGACACTTTTGATACGTTTCAGAGCGCTGCGGCCCGTTTCTCCACCGAAGTTGGCTCCAGCACTAGCAGCCGCATTGGATCCCACAGCTTACTGCGAGACTCCGGTGTACAATCCGGATCTCTGCCCCAACATGATCGCGGCCCAGGCCAAGCTGGTCTACCATCTGAACAAGTACTACAATGAAAAATGCCAAGCCAGGAAAGCTGCCATTGCCAAAACTATCCGGGAAGTCTGCAAAGTGGTTTCCGACGTGTTGAAGGAAGTGGAGGTACAGGAGCCCCGGTTCATCAGCTCTCTCAACGAGATGGACAACCGCTACGAGGGCCTCGAGGTCATCTCCCCTACCGAATTTGAAGTGGTGCTTTATCTCAATCAGATGGGGGTGTTCAACTTCGTGGATGACGGCTCACTGCCCGGCTGCGCGGTGCTGAAGTTGAGCGACGGGCGCAAGAGGAGCATGTCCCTCTGGGTGGAATTCATCACCGCCTCAGGCTACCTCTCTGCGCGCAAAATCCGGTCCAGGTTTCAGACGCTGGTGGCTCAAGCGGTCGACAAATGTAGCTACAGGGATGTGGTAAAGATGGTGGCTGACACCAGCGAAGTGAAACTGAGAATCCGAGATAGGTACGTGGTGCAGATCACTCCGGCTTTCAAATGCACCGGGATCTGGCCGAGAAGTGCTGCCCACTGGCCGCTTCCCCACATCCCCTGGCCGGGACCCAACCGAGTGGCAGAGGTCAAAGCTGAAGGGTTCAATCTCTTGTCCAAGGAGTGCCACTCCCTGGCCGGCAAGCAGAGCTCGGCCGAGAGCGACGCCTGGGTGCTGCAGTTCGCGGAAGCGGAGAACAGACTGCAGATGGGGGGCTGCAGAAAGAAATGCCTCTCCATCCTTAAAACCTTGCGGGACCGTCACCTGGAACTGCCTGGCCAGCCCTTGAACAATTACCACATGAAGACTCTGGTTTCCTACGAGTGTGAAAAGCACCCCCGGGAGTCTGACTGGGACGAGTCTTGCCTGGGGGATCGGCTAAACGGGATTTTGCTGCAACTCATCTCCTGCCTGCAGTGCCGGCGGTGTCCCCACTACTTCCTACCGAACTTAGATCTGTTTCAAGGCAAACCTCATTCGGCTCTGGAAAACGCTGCCAAACAAACGTGGCGACTGGCGAGGGAGATCCTGACCAACCCGAAAAGTTTGGAAAAACTTTAGAGGATGATCTAATCAAGAGCCGAAATGATTACTCTTCTCAAAGCCCTAATTACATGTAAACTTCCTGTTCGATTCCTAATATTCCATTTGACAGTGCAAACAATCTCTTCCTTAAAAAGGAGTAACAATACAATGCTTAGGCATCATCTCACCCACCCCTCCAAGGGGAGAAAAGGAAGTTGGGGAAGCAATAGAGAAAAACCCAAACCCCAAGTATTTAGAAGACGTCTTTACATGCAATTTCATACCTCCCTTGAAAAGAACACAACACCCAAAAAACAGCCCAGCTGTACTGCAAGATCACAGAGAACACTGCCTATCAGAGGATTATAGAAATCCTGGTGATTTAGTTGCATCTGTCTGTGAGTAAACACAATTTGGATATGGCATCTGAAAGAAAATGTAATGTATATTTCGGTTTGTAACAAATATTGTGATCTCACATTGTCTTTGAAAGTGTGGATATTGGTGTTTTGTGATTTGGTGAACAGAACTTAAATTGCCATTTTGGATACTTCCAAACATTTTTCACTAACAAAGATACCATTTAAAGGTAGATTTATTTCCTCCTGGTACTTTTATCTGTCTTTGAAAGTGTCTGAACTTTAAAAAGTTTACATTTTGTTTTTTGTTTCAAATATATTGCTTGTTCTGTTTCTAACATTCCACAAATATACTTGAAATGTTATTTAAATATATTCAAAGAAATTTGAATTCAGCTTATATAATAACGCTTGAATATCTGAATTATATATTTGAAAAAATGCACTTGAAATACACTGGATAATTACTTTTGTGATTTAAATTTTAATTTCTGTTGCTGGTTTTTATTTAATTAGAAGCTAATAAATGAAGTAAAGTACAAGTTGTGTTGTGCTTTAAATTGTTTTTCTATCAAAGTATGCAATGCTTCAGTTTAACATTGACTGCACCTAACATTTAAAACATTTTGAGAAATATGCTTAAAGAAATTATTAAAGTAAACCCTAAAATACTGAAGAAACACTCTTTTGCATACCTACAGACTATAACCATCTCTTTCCAATTCCTAACTTGCTCAAACAACTATTATTTTCTGCAACCAACACAATTTAAATTGCAGAATTCTTGAAAGCTTGCTCTCCTGGTATTTCTTTAGCATTTTTGATAATATAAGAAAAAATCTATCTTGGTGATAAAGATTACCAAGTTAAAAATCAGATTGAGTGAAAATGAACTTATAGCCATAATGAAGTTTGTGAGATTTGTATATGAAAACAAAGCTAATAAAATGAAGACCATTTCTGACTAATATGCTTTATGTCAAACATCATTTTATGCAAACAAGGATTCCATTAGCAGAATAATCAGAAAATCAAAATTCTTTTTTTATCTCAATATACACCACTGATAAAACATAAAGACCATATTTTAATTACTTAAATATAGTACATTGGAACTCATTTTTAAGAAACTGGCTGCTTTGGGGGCTGCAAATGGAGTCTTTTGCAGTGTTTTAATAGTCAACAACTACTAAAAAAGCTAGTCACTGATGGGCCATAAGTTAGTTAATTTAGGTGGTGGCAAGCTCTAGAATTTCAATTGCTTCTTTAAAAATACTGCTTTAGAATGCTTTATTTTGATTCATGAGTTAAATGTAAATAATAAAGTTTTGGAACTCCAGGTATATTTGACTATTTTAGAATAATTGTGAAAATATTTTAAAGGGAGATCTTTGCAAAATAATGGCAGAATAGCTAACTTGATGCTTGATCTTGAATTCTTAGAAAGTTTGGAAACTGCACAGTAACATGAAAGTTAAAACAATAACATGGATCTCAGAAGACAGTGTTAAAGTGAGGAGCTACTCTAATAATAAGGTGTTTAAAATATACAAGATTAAATAAATATTTATGCATTTCAATGATCCAACATTACATCCAAAGATTATAACCTTTAAACATCTGAGTGCCAGTACATACTGTATGACTATATATACATATATATTCTCAATGCTTTTAGAGACTGTTTCTCTTCCTCTTAAACCCATATATAAAATCCATTCTTAATTCAGAGGATGAAAAATGGATGTAATAATGGAGATGAAATTATACCTAAATGGCTCCCACCCTAGTTTCCTTATAACCTTTCAATAAATAATAATTCACATTTTCACATTGTAATCTATACTTTTGGAAATTAAAAGTGATGTTAATATGAAATTTCATAAGATCTTTCCTAGTCTTTCCCAGAGAGACTGAGATGCTGCACCCAGGGGACTTGGGAGCAAATGGCCTAACTACTAAATCTGCCCAAGTGCATACAAAGGCTTTTATGGAAAGATGTGAAAATGTGCATGCTCTGGTAACATGGGATTTTAACACATTAATATATTCTTCAGGTCCATAAAAGAGAGTGTGTGTTATTGTATTCATTTGATTTTCTATGAGAAAGAAGAGAACGTGCTCCCCTCCCCCACTGTCATTTAAAACTCAGCAAAATTGAAAACCACTTCCTGCCACAAAGCCACTACTACTATACATGGAACCACTTTAACTCACTTTCGTGTCGATCTTCTTGAAGGCAGGATCATCCTCATCTACCTCGAAGTAGATTTCTGTCGTGGTGATGGAGAGAGTCCCCTTGGCCACCACCACGGGAGCAATGAGCTGGGCAGGGGTGCTGAGAACCACTGGGCCTGCAAGACAAGGGTAGGGAGTCAGGCTGAGCCCCCTCTGGTCCTCTGCTACTCCCTCCCAGAAGGTACCACAGGTTTTTATTTCCAAAGATGCACTAGAAAAAAATGGTGCCTAGATTATGGCAGCAAGATCTTTTCATGTTAGATAAGTTCTGCTGAGCTTTTACACATTACCTTATTAACAAGACTAGAGATAAATAATTCTACAAAAGCCCAAGCAGCCTGGATACCTAACAAGTGACCCATACCACACTTTTGCAGCCTCTGCCTAGAAAAACTATATGGTTGGTGAGGCATTGCCATTAACCAACTTAAAAGTGCAGAACCTACTCTACAATGCCCTAGTTCACTGTTGAGCATCACCTGCTACTGCCTTCAAGGACCAACTATCTCATAAAACCATTCCAGTCCTCATAAAACCTTATTCCAGTCCTCCAAAGCTTCTCAAGGAGAGGTGAGAGGGGGTGAAGAGAAGGGGAAAATGATCTAAATATATAGATTCCACTGTACTAAAAGGTTGGCATCTTGCAGGAAGATTCTTTTAAAATGGGCATCTGTCTTAAGGGGCGTTTCACATACCCATATGCATACACACTGACATTACAATTCTTATGTAGAAAAGGACACTCTTATCAGTCATTTTCTAACAGAGAATTGACCAAAGTGATGGAAATATAAGGCTCTTAAGAGGATTCTTAGAGCATCTTAAAAGTACTATTTCCCAACTTTTGAAACTTGACGACTAGGCTTCTGAAAAAGATTTTTAGTGTGCATACTAGGGTGCTTACTTGGAATTCCCTCCATTTTAATTTCCCATATTAGAATATTGAGGTAAAGGAAGATTAAATGTCCTCTTCAAAATCCCACCAGGAGGCATTCTCGATGTGAATGTCACATAGGACATAGAAATAGACTACACACTCCTTTTTTCTTTTTCTTTCTTTGGTACCATGGGGCATCAGCATCCCGGACATGCCCCCCTCAAATGATAAAGTCAAATGAGTCACAGTGACTGTAGGAGAAAGGCAATGCACAGCCAGGTTCCCAGCAGCATCAGCAGCAGCAGCAGCAGCAGCAGCCGCCGCCGCGCAGGCCGGGCCCTAGTCGCAGAGACCCGCTCACGCCGCCGCCTCAGCTATGGTCCGCCATAGCCACCGCCACCAACACCGCGAGCTGACCCGGCACGGCCACACTCGGGAGAAGGTGGCGGTGGGGACGTCCGCGTTCCCTGGGAGCAGCATGTGCGGAATCTGGGACTGTCTTGCACAAAGCCGGACCATGCCTGTTGCAGGAGGAACAGGGAGGACTGGGCCGGCTGGTATCCACTGAAGGGATGTGGCTGCGAAGCAAGCTGTCAGAATCAGCTTTCACCCCCAGGTCCCGACCGCCTGCCTTGGCCTAACGTGGAGCCTTGTCTCTTTTCACTGTTTTCCATCCCCGATGGCCCTAAGGACGCCTGGTGCTTCCGCCGCGCCGCCGATCGGCGTAGGGTCCACCTCGGCTCCACGAGGTTTTTCTTTCCAAAGGGCAAGGCGGTCGATCTGAAGCGCCACTTTAAAGGCTCATCAATCTTAATCTAAGTTGCTCAAGTAATTATGCCCGAATCTCTTGTACGATTACAAGTGGATTTGGGTTTCTATTCCCCAGGCCCTCCTTTGTGTTTATTGGAGGGTCTATGCGCGCTGCGGTGCCGCCGGCCTCCCGCGCCACCTCGGTCCCTGAGCCCGGCGGTTCGAACCTCTCCCTTAACCCTTGCACGGCCGGGATGCCAATTTTCTATTTCCCCTTTGGAGAAATACTTGCGGCAAATGCTTGATTGGGGCGAGTGAGAAAGGAGATCTGATTCACATCCGAAACAAAGTGTGCTCTTACACATCGTTGGACCTTGCTAAAGCCTCAGAACAAGTCTTCATTCTAAGTACAGAGGACTCCTGATTTATGGTTGAATCACTAGTGATTCTGGCATTTGGAGACGAAGAATGGTCAAAAACATTAAACGTGGCAAACCACTTCTTTCTCTTAAAAGTAATTTAACATATCTAAACGATTATGTTGGGAAAATAGAAAAAAAAAAGACCATAAAGCAAACTATACAAACCATACTCACTGATTTACTGAAATATATTAAGAATTTTATGTACACGACCCATGAACTTTTAACATGGAACACATTTCCTCTACTTCTCTGTTTCTGAAAGGGAACTGCACCTCTTTTTGATTGGACTCCAGTTTCATTGTGTTGAGTTGATATTTTCTGGGAATTTATAAAAAGGGCTTCAAACTGGTCTTTCTTTTAAGAAAGACACATCGTGAAATATTCAGCCTTAATAGCATGCCATTTTCCCCCTGTCCTTGGAAATCTCCAATTACAACTTCCAATTCCATAGCATGTTTAAAGAGCACTGGGTCTTTTTGTTGTAGCCTTCAGGGAGCAAACCAGCCACGGAGAGAATACAGTTAATCCACTATAGCAATGGAGAGAGGAGATTATGTTCTAATCCCCTTTGAGGAAGCCTCTGGATTTTAGGGATCCTATATTAGAATGTTTACATAAGGCACAATCACAAAGCAGCAGATCTTCCATATGGTACCTGGTTATTTAAAAACCTCAGCTCTCTTTCCAAATAAAGAGGTTAAAAAAGGGCAGCCTCTCTGTATGCCAAACAAGATGGTGAGCTAGCTGGTTCTGTACTACAGGATAGCTTAAGTAACTACAAATTGAGCCTCCTAAACTTTGCTTGGTATAGTGAGTTGGGGAATGACTGGACATATATTCATTCTAATCACTACTCTAGTAATAGAAGGATAAATTATAATAATATTCTCAGCACACCCAGAAGTAATGATATTAAAGGATAATTAAATAATGAAAAAAAGTCTTCCTATTGTATTGATGCATACAAAAATTTAAAATTCCACCCTCTAAAGTGGCAATTAAAAGGAAAAATTTTACTTCTTACAAATTGGCAGTAGAATGTTTAAAAAAAATATCGATCCATTATTATTTTTAAAGGAAAGTTAGAGGTATTACTCACCATTTACTTAAATGTTAATTTCAAATCTGGCTAGACCAAAGATTATCTAAATATAATGAGAGGAATCTTAAAAAGAATGAACTTCTCTTTAGGGCCACAGAATCTTTAATCAGTGGAGAAACTACACATGTTTTATATTTGAAAAGGGAACTATTCACCAAGTATATATTTTAAGAGTAGAATGTAAAATACTTGTGGGTTTGGATTATGCTGCTGAAAATCAAAATTCCAAGCCTAAAAATCCTAATAATAACATATTCTCATTTTAATAGAACTTTACAGTTTACAAAATTCTCTTACACTTTTATTTAGCCAACACTCCACTACTAATAAATGTTGGACTAAAGATGTGACCATGTTGCATTGACAGAGACCACCAGGAACACACCTGTAGCTGAACAAGTTGGGCTTACTGCTCACATTGCAATGAGGGATTCTGAGGACCACAGTGTTGAAGGCCTCACTGTAGGATCTGGACTTTGGTTAAGTTATTTGGGAAAGGGCTAAAGAGGCAGAGCTTTGTTCTTGATTGAGCTCTTCAGGAAGCAGGAATAATTCTGCAATTGAGTACCTGGGTGTCTTAGTATCTTATTTAGAGGGAGGGAGGACTAGAGGGCAGGTTAAAGTTATAATTGGAAAGTGGCAGTTACTCATAGTAGCCAGAAGAGGGGGATGTTTGGTATTTTTATGGTATGCACAGTGACCATGTTTGTGCTTAGACAAACTTACAAAGTTGTTTTTTTTGGTCTCACACGATGATGATGATGATAACGATAATGGTGATGATGATGGGGTTGATGTTCTGTGAGGTTGTTTATATTCATCAAGAGAGCATCATGGTTTTGTTGTGAGCTACTTGCTGGCTCCCTACAGTACCAAGGTATATTTAGGTTCTCAAAGGTCAGGGGCTATTTTTTGTTTGTTTTTCTCTCTGCTGCAGGTTTTAATTTTCAGGTGGGTCAAAAGTATTTTAAGCTGGGTGTGGTAGGGCATGCTTGTAATCCCAGTACTTGGGAAGCTGAGATAGGAAGATTGCTGGTTTGTAAACAGCCTCAGAAAATAGTGAGACTCCCATCAACCTAGTGAGACCCTTTCAAAATAAAAATAAAATAGGACTAGGGTGTAGCTCTGAGGTAGAATACTCCGGGTTCAATCCTGAGTGTGTGTGTGTGTGTGTGTGTGTGTGTGTGTGTCTCTCTCTCTCTCACATACACACAGACACACAGACACAGACACAGAGACAGACAGACAGACAGACACACACACACACACACACACACACACACACACACACATATTCTAGCTATTAAAAGGCAATTATGGAGCTGGGCGTGGTGGTGCATGCTTGTAATCCCAGTACTTGGGAGGCTGAAACAGGAGGATCTCAGGTTACCAAGGAGTGAGGCCTTCCACAACTTATTGAGACTTTGTTTCAAAATAATGAATAAAAAATAGGGCTGGGGATGTAGCTCAGAGGTAGACTGCCCCTGGGTTCAATCCCCAGTCCCCCCCCCCAAAAAAAAGCTGGCAATTAAATTTCTAAACAATGCTAAACGTCTCTACAAGTTTTAGTATGAAGTACTGCAAATAATAAATATGGGAAAAAGAGTTGAATTTTAATTAAAATTGGCATTGCTAGCCGGGCGTGGTGGCGCACGCTTATAATCCCAGCATTTGGGAGGCTGAGACCAGAGGATCCAGGTTCACCACCAGCCTCAGCTACCTAGTGAGGCACTCCACAACTTAGTGAGACTTGGTTTCAAAATAAAGAATAAAAAATAGGGTTGGGGGTTTAGCTCGGAGGTAGAACACCTCTGAGTTCAATCCCTAGTACCGCAAAATTTAAAAAAAAAAAAAAATTGGCATTGCTAGGATGATTTGATGACATTTAGTTGGCAAAAACTATACTTAGGGTCCATGCAGTTACAATATACTTTAGAATCACTTGAATATTTTCTCTAAAGTTAGTTTAAGATTAATGTAAGCTTTATTAGCAGTATGGATTTTCTCCAACCTTAATTACTTTGAAACCACATGCTAATTTTAGGACATGTAAAAGACCATTATTTGGGTATAATAAACATTGGCTAATCTTGGTAAAATTATTGAACTTAAAATTCTAACATTATTTAGAAGAAGTAATCTCCAAGTCATTATGTTCAGGGTAAAAGTATATTATTGCAAAAAAAAAGGAAAAACTGAGACAAAATATAATCAAGGAGTAAATTTTTACAATTATTTCTATAATGTAATACCAGTTACAGGTAAATACCACAACATGAGTTTCTGAACATTGGTAAAATTTTTAGTCCAAAGTCCACTGCTTTGGACTCATATCATTCTTAAGTATTGCACTCTATTGCACTATCAATTTAAAGAAAAGACTTTTCCCAGAGACATAAAAGAATAAAATGTTTTAATCTCAAACTTAAACTATTGAAGGATTTGAGAAAGTTGGAACTTTGTAATTCTGGGATAGCTTTAGGCATTAAAATAGTAGAAGTGTTTGTGATGTGCCTAGGGGAGAGAGAAGATCTCAGAAAAATATTGCAAAGAATTTTAGACTTCGATTTCCAGGATAGTTTCCTGGGTTTCAGGCATTTTAAAGCCGTAAGGGAAAAATCATAGCAATAAAATCCTTAGACAACAACTGTTTTCTTTATGTATACAGAAAATTGGGAGTTGTCAAAAAAAAATTACAAGAACAAAGATCCTCTGAAATTTTTGAAAACATTACTTGCATGAAAATAGTTACAAAACCTTTTTGCTTGAATTAGAAAATAATTTGAAGAACTTGTAGAATACATCCTATAAGGGTTATGAATTTTAGTTTCAGCACTATCCCCTCCCTCAACACACACATATACAATGCCCCACAAACTATCCATTACAAACACTCTGTAAACTCAAATTTTACACAAAGGTTCATTATGCTCAAGAAGTAGCCTTTTGATGCTCTTTGGAATTTCTTCAGTATAATCCATCCTTATGATTGAGATTAACAATAACCAGTTATCCCCCAAGTTTACTAGTTTCCTGAGATGATTATTGCACAAAATTAGACAGGTACTTAAGAAGGCACATCAATATATGAGATCTGAGTAAACCTATCTCTGGAAAAACTCAACCACAGTCTGAAACAGACATGGAAAGAATGCAGATCTCTTAGAGGAGCAACTGAATACTGCAACTTAGCATTATATTTGTTCATCATGGTAGAGCATCCATTTTACACTAACATTATCTAAAACCTCATCTTATTTAATGTGCTTATAATAACCTAAAAAGTACTGAAAAATAATTTGATATGCTCTAACTTTAACCTACCATTTATGTTTTCTAGTTTTTTTTTTTTTTTTTTTTTTTTGAGAACAGGTAATCCTTCATGTTAAAGTAAACAAACAAAACTTGTGAATTTTCTACAAAGACAAGGAAAAATTTTATAGAAGAAAAAGATTACAATGTATATAGTCTAAATAAAAGATCACTGAGTTATTTTCTAGTACAAAAATATAAAAAAGCAGTGATAGTTTTAGTGTTTGGTGTGATAATTTGCTCTGCTGTTTGATTTAATAGGTGAGCTAGCTGAGATTTGTGTTTCTGATTATATTACATTCAGTTCAACATATGGAATACATTTTTCACCTTCTGGAAGGGTATGACTCTTTTATGGCACTAGGATATCATTTAATGATTAGGAAGAGTAAATTCCTGCTACACTAGATGAGTAAGTAAACCAGAAAATATGATTTAAATCTGTAGGACTAGTAGGGTTAAGTCTTTGCATCTTAGGTGGAATCAAGTGCTTGTCTTTCTCTTCCTGTAATTTCTGTAGGCACATCTTTATTGCTGCACTTATAATACATTGAATATATGTGTTTAGAAGTCTGTTTCTCCTATTTGGCACAGGCTTTTGAAGACTGGGCATTCTCTTCTTAACCTAACACATTATCTGTCACATTGTATGCAACCTTTGTCTATGGAATTCATCTGTGTACATATGTCTGTCCTGACTGTATACAGAAAATGATACATTATCACTCTTATATTTATATGTCACAGTAAAAAGCCACTTAAATTAACATTATATCTTTTATACTTTTTGGAAATCAATTTCATATTGAAAGGTACTGCATATTAGAGAAAATATACATTTAAAAATGTTCCAAGAACCACAGAGAGTTACAATGTAATTGGTCATTCTAGCTACATTGCATGCTATTATTTTTTAAATGGAGTAACTTTATAATTGCTATATTTTTCCTGTGTATAACTTGTTCCCTTCTTTGTAAATTAGGTGCATAGAGACTGTGTGTGTGGTGTGTGTGTGTGTGTGTGTGTGTGTGTGTGTGTGTGTGTGTGTGTGTTTACTGGGGATTGAACCTAGTGATGTTCAAGCTACATCCTCAGACCTTTTTTTTTAAAAAAAAATTTTGTTTTTTGAAACAGAGTCTTGCTAGGTTTCTGAGAGTCTCACTGAATTGCTAAGGCTGCTCTTGAACCTCCCATCTTCCAGTCTCAGAATCCCAAGTATTGGGATTAGAGGCATGTACCACCATGTCCTGCTGCATAGAGACATATTTAACTCATTATCCATTTATTTATATACTCTAGAAAAACTATTGGATATGTAGTGTTGTTTTGGGTACTAGGAGAGAATACAGTGAGGCATGAATCCTACCTATAAAAACTTTATACTATAGGGTAAAAAGGAAATAAATAACAGAAATAATTATGAGGTAAGAGATAATGCTTAACTGCATTTAATCTTGTCTCTTTTTCTCTAGTTCCAGAAATACATTTTTTCATCCTGTGCAAGCTACTCTTTCTACTTGTGCACTTGTTCCTACTCTCCTGTACCACCCCTGACTTTCTTCTTACCAGTGTCTTTCTTCTTCCCTTTTTTGTTAAGCATCTGGAAATCTGTTTCTACCTCCTAGTTCCTCACTCCTATTCACTTCATTGACTTCACTCTGTCTCGTCAGGTAAATATATACTGATTAATAAGCCAAAGTCATTCCCCTGCCAGGTGTGGTGGTGCATGCCTATAATCCCAGTAATGGGGGAGGGCGAGGCTGAGACAGGAGGATTGCAGTTTTGAGGCCAGGTCAGTAACTAGCAAGACTTTTAGCAACTTAGACCCTATTTCAAAATAAAAAATAAAAAGTTTTGGGGGTATAGCTTAGAGGTAGAATGCCCCTGGGTTCAATACCCAGTACCCCTAAAACAAAACCAAAACAAACAAACAAAAAATTGTGCAACATTTTATTTTTGAATCCAGGGTTTTTGAAGCACATTTAACTATAGATTTTTTTTTTTCTCATTAGCATCTTACAAAATATGTGTTCGAAGAACAGGTTGAAACATGCTGAACCAGAGTCCTTTACCTCTAGAGCACAAAGTCTAAGTTGTTCTTTTACTGATTGACTTTCTTCTTGGTGCCCCTGATGGGTTCCATTACCTGCCCCACTCTTTCAAACTTGTTGTCCCACAGTGGATGTGAGGTTGACCTACTGTTCTTTGCTCCAAATATTCTCACTTTCCTTGGGTGTTTTCAGTGGTTTTAATTATGAACTCCAAGCCCAACATGGCTCCCCATTTCAAACCTTTATATGCTTTTGAAAATTTTGGATATCTAACTGACTCAGCTGAAGGGAATCTTGTTAGCAGGAATGCTTTAACAGATGTGACTTTCTACTCCAAGTACCCAACTTAAACGTCTTGCATAGAGAAGATCCTCAATATTTAAATTTGTTTTGCTTGTACAACCACGTCTAACAAGAGTGAAAGTGGAGTCTGGCATTAGAAAATAAGGGCCCAACAGGCCCTCCATGCTCTCATTTTTTACTATGTAAATTTTGACATTTTCTTTTCTAATCTGTTAATTTACCCATAATGCTGATACTAACCCACTTAATTGGTCTGTTAACCCACCAATAGGTTGCAACTTGGAAAAAACCAAACCAAACAATGATGTACTGGAATGAAAAAAGGCTTTTGGAAAGAGAGTAAACAAGTGCACGTATATTTTTCTCTCTATACCTAAGTATGGTGTATAATTATAATACACCAAGAAAGTATAAAAAAATAGATTTAAATCTTGGCTAAATTCTTTGGTTGGTATGTAATCATGAATAAGTTGGAACCTAACTTTCTACATCTTAAAATGAAGTATAATACACAAGGGCCATGTGCATATATATTCCTATCACCTTGGACTTCATTATCATGTGTTATGATGCACAAATAAAAGTATATAAAAATGAAGTATAATACCTAAGTCACAGAGTTGTAAAGTTGTCAGCCTGTAGTATTGTTTTCTTTTAACAAATAATTACATCTCTTGGCCCCATTCTTCCATCTACATTTACCTCTTAACTACTTACCTCTTTTTCCCTCTAGAGAATTTAAACTAATAAATAGGAACATTCTCAAATCCCAACCTAGATGTAAGACTTATCAATTGATTTTTGTTTTTTTCAATACCTGGCTCTTAGCCTTCCTGTTTCATACACAACTAAGCTGGAAGAGCACATTGATTATAATTATCTATTTTATAAGTTAACAACTTAAAATGAAAGAAAAAACACAACAGAACTTTTGAAAAACAAGAATATAAAACACTGCAATCAGTAGTTTTCTGATAAATAAAACAGTATTTTGCTGATGAAAAGGTCTAGATTTGTTTTTATTGGACTGATGATTTGAACTGGTAGAGCATATTCTATTGGAATAACTTTGTATTCTGATTGCCATGTAAATTTGTCTGTTTATGTTTAAGAACTTTCTGTAGGCTGTTCCTGAGGTTCCACAGTGCCCAGTCATGGAAATAAAATGAATATATTTTTTTCAATATGCAGAAAGCCTCATTTTTTCTTTTGTACAGTGCTGCTCCAAATATAGTGGCAAAATCAGTTTTTCACTGAAACTTTGAGTCAGTGCCAAAGTCTTTCAGAGAGCACTGGGGCCTTCTGACTGTGGTGCTGATAAGACAGTGTATAGCTCATCTTTCTCCTCTCCAAGCTGCAAACATCCAGTTTGGCAGTAGGGAAGCAGTTCTGTTATCACATATTTTCAGGTGATTAATATCCTCATTCATACATTTTCCACAAAAATGACATAGGAAGCCTTAGTCCCCTACATATTGAGTGGGATGGTCTATTGATGGGTTAGTTGCTTATTTCCCCTATTTTTCAGATTGGCAGTATAGAGGGATTCGTAGAGGGATTACTTTCTACAGAAATCCTCTAAACAGAGAAAAAGGTAAAAAACAAAACTGTGTTCCAACTAGAACACTGTAGTAGGAAGAAAATACTTTATCATTGTGATTTGTGAAACACTTGTCTCTAACAGAAGAGCTTATTTTTAAAATTAAAAAAGTAAGAATGCTACATGTGATTTGCATTGTGGTTGATGTCTAATATATCTAGTTGAACTGTGTTTTCTTATTATATTTAACTTTGCAAAGTTTGGTTAGCAGGGATGTTGTTGCTATTAAAAGCACCTTAAAAGTGTTTTATAGATTATGGAATACACAGTTGACAGGGGCATACATTTTTGGAGACACACAAATGTGGCAGTAAATTATATGCAGGTCCAAAATGGCCTTGCAGACTTTGTGAAAATAATAAAAAGAGGCAAAGAAGGATGAATATTCAAGGTAACGCTTTTATTTATGCAGATCTACAATGGATTTAAAAATAAGTTATAAATTTCAATATTTTACATCTTTTGTAAAAAAATAAGCTTATATTAGTGTTGTCTCTAAGAGCTTTGTGAATTCTGTGTTTGAAGTGAAATGCAAACCCTTTGGGTACACTATTTATGACTGGAAAAGCCAACTTCCAAATTCAAAGAGAGAGAAAAAAGACTTATAAAGACTCATAAGGCTTTTTCAACATCAAATAGCTTTTTACTAAACAACATTTTGATGAGTTAAGTGTGAGTGAGTCAGGGACATATGGATTAAATTTCCCTTGAAATACACATGGGTCAAAAATTAAGGGAAAAATCCTGAGCAAAATGCATTTCAGACAATCCAGAATATTTAAAAGACATTTCCCCTAGATGCAAATATCAGGTTGAATTAATTGTAGTTTAGACTCTGTTACTAAAAATTACATAAAAGTAAATCTGAAAGATTTTTTTTTTTAAAAATAGAAGTACTGTGAGGGAAAGAATGGTGTGTTCACCATGTTGGAATTGTGTAACAGGGAGCAGCCATTCCTGAGCACTGATCTGAGGCAGGGCTTTCCTCTACAGAGTTTATCCTCATTCCCCTAAACAACTAGAATAAAACTTTTTGCATGTTTTGGGCACACATTCTTGGTTTCTTTCTTTGTTTTTTAAAATACCATATTTCTTCAAAAAACCTTCAGCTTTTGAATTGTGTAGTTCCTTTAATTTTATTGTGTTTTTCCAGACTCTTGAGTTTTTCCTTCTCATAAGTTCCATATTTTGTTTTATCCTCCTTTCTAGCTCAATTTGTATGTAGCATTCTATCTCTATATAAATAACTTTGCTTCTGGTGTCTGGATATTCCAATTTAGAATACTAAAGATCTAAATCACCTCATTGATCATCTCCACTGTCTGTTTTCTTTTATTAGGAAAGATGTATTTTATGCCATAACTTCTTGGTTATCTGAGTTACTGAGAAGTGGTGATAGTAGAGCTAATCCTTTTGAGGATGTTTTCCCCATCACACTCAGAGTGCTAACATTTTATATGCACTCAATAGACTCACTAGATGTCAAAGAATGAGTCAATATGCACAAATGTAGTCAAAGAGAAATTTAGGGAAGTAGAAATGGCCAACCTTGAGAATAACTCTAAGTAACAGTTTCTCTCTCCTCCCTTTTTTCTCATCATTTGATATCTTATTTAACTTTGAATTAAATTAATGATTATAAGAAGTGGAAACAATTTAATTAGTTTATAGTAAGAAAAGTGGAAAACACACTGTCTCCTGAACTTCAGGGAAAGGACACTTAGGAACTGTCATAGGCTTCACAGTGAGTCACGAAAAAGGCAATGACAGTTATGAGTGCCAACTAATAGACTGTCTTATTTCTAAATTTTCCTCATTCTTAATTTATATAATTCATTTTCTATGAGTTTCTTTCTTTTCTTTTTTTTTTGTGGTGGTATTGGGAATTGAATCCAGGGGCATTCTTCCTCTGAGTCACACCCCAGCCTACCATTTTTTTTTTGAAAGAGGGAAGGAAGAAAACAACTAAGCAAAGAAGAATAAACACCACCGAAAACAGAAGTCAAAACTCAAAATGTTAGGAACTAAAAATCATCTCTCAATAATCACACTGAATATAAATGATCTCAACTCCCCAATAAAAAGGCACAAGATGGCAAAATGGATCAAAACCCAGAATCCATCTATATGCTGCCTGCAAGAAACACACCTTACAAGCAAAGACTCCTCAAATTAAAGGTGAAGGGCTGGAGTAAGGTAATCCATGCCAATGGAACTCGAAGACAAGCAGGAGTAGCAACCACAATATCAGATAAATTAGACTTCAAGCCTAAGCTTATCAGAAGAGACAAAGCAGGTCATTTTTTTACTAGTGAAAGGAATAATCCAGCAAGAGGAAATAACAATTATCAACATCTATGTCCCAAACATAGGTGCAGCTACTTTCATAAAACAAACTCTGTATGATATAAAGACACATATAGATCCCCATACACTAATACTGGGAGACTTCAATACTCCTCTCACATCACTAGACCAATCTTCTAAACAAAAGGTCAGTAGGGATGCCTTAAACCTAAACAATACCATAAGCCAAATGGACCTATTAGACATATATAGACTCTTTCACCCAACTACAGCTGAATTCACATTTTTCTCAGCTGCACATGGAACCTTCTCCAAAATAGACCGCATTCTGGGCCACAAAGTGAGCAGTGGCAAATTAAAAAAATGCAACATAATTCCCTGCATCTTTTCAGATCACAATGGAGTGAAACTAGAAATCAACTCTAAGAAGACCCAGAGTAACCATGTAAACACATGGAGACTGAACACCACATTGCTGAATGAGGACTGGGTCATAGAAGAAGTAAGAGGAGAAATTAAAAGATTCCTAGAAACCAATGAAAACAGAGATACAACATATCAAAACCTCTGGAACACTTTGAAGGCAGTACTAAGGGGAAAATTTATAGCACTGAGTGCCCACATAGGAAGAATAGAAAATAACCAAATAAATAACCTAATGACACAGCTCAAAGCACTTGAAAAACAAGAACAGTCCAATCCCAAAGCTAGTAGAAGACAGGAAATCATGAAAATCAGAGCAGAAATTAATGAAGTACAGAATAAAAAAAATACAGAAAATCAACAAAACCAAAAGCTGGTTTCTTGAAAAAATAAACAAGATAGATAAACCATTGGCCAACCTAACCAAAAGAAAGAGAGGATCAACCTAAATTATCAAAATAAGAGATGAAAAAGGTGATATTACCACCAACAGTATGGAAATACAGAGGATCATCAGAAACTATTTCGAAAAACTATACTCCAACAAAATGGAAAATCTAGAAGAAATTGACAAATTTCTAGATACATATAACCTCCCTAAATTGAGTCAAGAAGGTATAGAAAACTTAAACCGACCAATAGCAATCAAGGAGATAGAAACAGCAATAAAGAGTTTACCATCAAAGAAAAGCCCAGGGCCAGATGGTTTTCCAAGTGAATTCTATAAAACATTTCCTCAAACTATTCCGTGAAATAGAAAGCAACGGGACCCTCCCAAACACATTCTATGAAGCCAACATCACATTAATACCAAAGCCAAATAAAGACAGCCCAAGAAAAGAAAACTATAGGCATATATCACTGATGAACTTAGATGCAAAACTGCTAAACAAAATATTAGCAATGCACATTCAAAACCACATCAAGAAAATTATACACCATGACCAAGTTGGGTTCATCCCAGGGATGCAAGGCTGGTTCAACATATGAAAAACAATCCATGTAATTCACCACATAAACAGAATCAAAGACAGAAATCACATGATCATCTCAATTGATGCTGAAAAAGCATTTGACAAGATCCAACACCCATTCATGCTAAAAGCACTTCAGGGAAATGAGATTAGTCAATCACAAAGAGTAAAAAAGCATATATTCTCCCTGATATGCAGATGTTAGGGAGAAGATGGGGCATAACAGGGTCTCCAGATGAAAAAGGAAACACCCTAGATGAGCAAAGAAGTCACCTTAACTGAGGGGGATGGGGGGGCAGAGGAGGAACACCCTAATGCACATGATGTACTTTCAAAAATATATCAAGGTCAATCACTAAACTGAACTTGAGGAGGTAGGGTGAAGGAGTGGGGTGGGAATTGGGGAAGGGGTTAAATTGATAAATATGTGCACATATGCCTTTATCAGCTTGTAACTAACAAAGATGTATGATTACAATGCACCAATTATTATAAAAAATTAAAAAAAAAAAAAGAAAGAGGGTCTCCCTATGTTGCTGAGAATCTCACTAAGTTTCTGAGCCTGGTCTCAAACCCTGTCTCAGCCTCCCAAGTACTGAGATTACAGGCATGCCCCACCACACCAGAGGAGTTTCAGATTCTTCACCTAGGGGTGTGTGTGTATGTGTGTGTGTGTGTGTGTGTGTGTGTGTGTGTGTGTGTGTATGTGCGGGCACGCGCGTAGGATTATAAGCCTACCACTTTAAAATATTTTAAAAATCCAACTTTCACATTCTAATACTTCTTCCTCTTTTTCATAACTATTCTTTCTATAAATATTCAGAATATCACTATAATCCATTGGTTACAGAACATTTTTTTCCATGTGATAAAGAAATTTTTTTTATTAAGGATAGCAGTGGTATCTTGACCCTATAAATGGGAATCTTAAAAGGTATTTAGTTAAATTGACACAATTAGCAGAAGTGGCAATGGAACAAAGATTAGTGTAACTTGAAGTATCCATCCCTATTATGGAAAGAGTCAGTGATGAATGGAATAATTTATGTGAAAGAGTCACTTAGTGTGAGCAGATAATCTTGTAATTCAAGCCCCCAAGTACTTTATTTCAATTTCTCACAGTAATATATGGTTTTTTTTTGGTACAAATTAATTACATAATTAGCTCTCCTCTATACTAACCTAACCAAAAGTATAAGGAGAACCTTTTAAGTAACTGTGTTAGCATACTTCTTTGTGGTTCAAAGAAACCTAGCACATATAGTTACTGCACTTGAAGAATCTAGTTTAAAAGGAGAGAGAAATATGGAAAAACTTAGAATATGAGGCTTTATGTGGTATCTTAAGAATGACACAATCAAAATATTGTGTATCTAACAAAAAAGTATTGGGGAGGAAATGGAGAAACTTGAACTCTCACACACTGCTGATGGGAATATATAATAATGTCACCATTTTGGTAAATAGTCTGGCAATTCCTCAAAAAGTTAAACATACAGTTACTATTTGATCCAGCAATTCCTCTCTTATGTATTAAAAAAAAGAAATGAAAATTTATGTTCCCATAATACCTTGTAAGATAGACATTTATAGCAACATTATTTATTTATAATAGCCAAAAGGTAAAAACAGACCAAATGTCCACCAATAAATCAATGGATAAATAAAATGTGTTATGTATATAAAATGGAATATTCTCCATAAAAATTATATATAACATAATATGGATGAACTTTGAAAATCTTATGCTAAGTGAAAGAAGCCAGACTTGAAAGACTATATATGATTCTACTGATATGAATTGTGCAGAAAAGACAAATATGTAGAAGTAGAAAGTAGAGAAGTGGTTGTTTAGGGTCACAGAGAGAGATTAGGGAATTGTGGGGGGATGGTCAAAGAGTATAAGGTTTCTTTTGGGGGTAATGAAATGTTAAAAATTGATTGTGGTGATGGTTTCACAACTCTGTGAATACAATAAAAATTGTCCCATACAATATATGGGACAATTCTGTTTCCAAAAAGATGCTAACAAAAAATGTTACAGGGGTTATGAAATTGGCCAGTGAATATTTCATAGTGTTTTACATGGGTCCTAAAAAAATTGGTAGGGCTTTTGATAAGAGAGGATGGGGAAGGGTGTAGAATAGAGAAGTTTCAGGTGAAACAAGGAGTTTGGATATTTATTTAGGCCTGTGGAAAGTCTTTTATGTAGATAACAAAAAATAAAATTACTCCAATTTACAGAACTGATAATAAAGCATAGGGGTATCATTATTACCATCATCATGAACTTAGAATTCCCTAAAATAGTAAGATAACTAATTTTTGGAAGTAATAAAAAAGGAATCTGTATGAATTCCAATTCCCCTATGTAAAAATGTTTCTATTGTCATTCATCATATGTGACACTCTTAAAGCATAAAATACAATTCTATCACTTGAATTAAATGATTCACTTGTCTATTTACATAAATTTGTATTAATCTTAAATTTCAGTTACTGTCTATACTTTCTAAAAAATAACTTCATAAGTTTCAAATTCAAATAAATAAGTGAGATTCTAGATTAAAAATGGTTGAGTTATACCAACTATTCTCAATATTTTAACTAAAAATATCATTAGTAAATTGAAATCTTTAGGCACATATGAAATCATAGGTGCTAATTCACTTTGTTGAATCACTACAAACAAAAGCAATTAAAGTAAATTAAGTTAGGTGTTATTAATATAATAATTGATTGGCATACTTCTATATTATAATCATATTAGCTATTTGCTACATTATAAACCAAGTAATTAGTAATCACACTCATTTAACTTGTTCTTGAGATGAACAGCATGGCAAAAAAGGAACTAAAAGTGAAACAAAAAATTGTATGACATTTAAAGCTATAGAACTTTGTGGACTATTTTGTCTTTATTAAAACTAGAAAGCACCAGGCATGGGCACACACTTGTAATCCCAGTACTTGGGAGGCTGAGACAGGAGGATGTGGGTTTGCAGCCAGCCTCAGCTATTTAACGAGGCTCTCTGCAACTCTGTGAGACCCTGTTTCAAAATAAAGAATAAAAAATAGGACTGGGGTTATAGCTCTGAGGTAGAATGCCCCTGGGTTTAATCTCTAGTGCCACCAAACCAAACAAAAACAAAACAAAAAACCCAAAACTAGAAAGCTCCAAACAAAATGGAAAAAACATGAGAAAGAATTGATATTTAAGTAAAATTGTGTTAAAGGCATCCTACTATTTATCAGATATCTTTTAACTGACCAGTATAACTTGGGACAACACACAGACTATAAATAAAGATAAAATATTATGCTTATCTATAGACTTCTAAGTATAATATAATTGAGCCAGTATAAAATGAAGTCATAAAGAGAGGGTCTCATTTTTACCCCCTTTGAGAAATCTTTAAGTATACAAACATGCACACACCCAGCTATGTGCATATCTAAATGCAATTTGGTGTAAACATGTTGAGTTAAAAACATGTGCTATGTATTTTTAAAGAAACATATTATTGTATATGTAATTCTTTTTTGAGGGGGATACTAGGATCAAACTCATTCTAGTTCTGAGCTAGAATCTCATCCCTTTTTTGTTTAGGAACAGGGTTTCACTAACTTGCTGAGGCTGGCCTTGATCCTATAATCCTTCTGTCTCAGCCTCCCAAATACTGGGATTACAGGAGATATAATTCTTGGCCTTAAACAAATTACTTAATCTCCTGTGACCTCCATAACCTTCTTTCTAGAACTGGTAGTAGTAAGAGTTTCTACCTCACAGGGTTGTTGTGAAGGATAACTGGGTTATTGCAACACAGCTGTCTGAACACTGGTTCTTAGAAAGATATGCTTGCTATTCTTCTCCTTCCTCTCTTCATTTTAGAAACAAAAATGGATTCCATAGTTTAAACCGAATCAAACTAAACCAATCTTAGCTAAACTAGAACTTTTCCTTAGTATTCTAATTATAGTATATTTTTTCTGTTTAAATTTATCTTGACTATTACATACAATTGAGTACTAAAAATTATACTGCATGGTCTCCTCATTTGTGTGTCTATTTCATCAAAACAGAATTTGTGAGAGGAGAAAATATATTATGCTAATCCATGGGTTTAGGTTTAACATTATCATTATAACAATGGTATATTCTTTCATATATAATCTAAAATCTCCAAACTCTAATTACTTGTATATTTTAATGATAAATTTCTTATATTAATAATGGGTAAGACATATCATTAAGTTAAATACTGAAAAGATAAATGTACAATTTTCATCTCCAAGATGGAAAAAAGCAATTGCTTTATAAAATATTTCTGAGAGACCAAATAGATATATTATATTAATAATGTATGCAGATTTTAGAATCTCTTCAATATTAATTTGGATTTAGGTCTCCTGTGGTGGTGAAGTTTTCTTTAGGCAGTACAGTACTATCAGTCTATTTGGGATGATAAGTTATGAATAAGGAAGACATTATTATTTAGAAAATTATAATTTTTTGGAATAAAAAAGGTTATGTATTTATGTGGTCTAAAACTTTATTAACAGCTGACTTCTTAAACCTAGGAAATCTAGTTTGTAACTAACTTTTAAAGATGAGTTTTATGCAAAATTGCCACTATCTTGACAGTAAAGATTAATTAACAGGTCTGGCATTTACAAAACGAATCTCTGTATTCCTATACATTATGCAGACTTTCTATGGCTCTTACTTCTTCCTTCATAGAGCATGCATCTTCTACTTATTTTTCAAGTAACATTTTAGGCTGCTCTTTTAAAAATGAACACTATATACAGAGAGGGGATCAATATTTTAAGACTATAAAATTTTTCAGACACAAAGCTCCCATAAGAGTATGAGTTAGTACCAGGTGGATATGGTTGGGAACAGAGCAGATCTGTTCAAAGAAAAATCTATTAAAGGGCAGAAGCTAGAGGAGTATTTATGATAGAATGAATTAGTCAGAAACTGAACAATTACATTTTTTTTTTTGGTATTGGGGATTGAACCCAGAGGCTTTCTTTTTTATGTTTCTAAAGATAAATTAATATTAATAATGAGCTACTATTAAAGGAGGGAAAGATACAGGAATTATTAGTATTTGTTGGGTTTTATTACTGTATTACTGGGCAGATTTCATGTTGATACACTTCAAGAGACTAGACAAATTTGAATCAACTAATTATCTTCAGTCCAACAAAAGACCAGAGAGTCTAAATTAAGTTATACTATTATAAAACATATGTGTTAGCATATGTGAATAAAGTAAGGCAACACACATTATCTAAAAAGGTCAGGCATTACATTTGTGAATTTCCTATGATCTTTAAGATCAAGGATGAGACCAAGCAAAGAGGAACACATCTGTGGGCAAACAGAATCAGTGGGCTTCATTTGTTCACATTTCCAAAACTAAGATATGAACATTTATTCTGGAATTGGAGATAAACTTTTACTCATAGATTTTAGAGTGGTTTTAACTAGGAAAAATAGTTTTCATGATACAGAAATGTTAATAGCACAGGAATACCTGGGCACTGACATTAGAATAACCTTACTAAATATTTTTTTAATCTAGAAGAGGGAGAATCAGATGCCCTCTCCACTTTATGATTAACAGTAACATCTCCGTAAAAAGTGAAGTCTCTAACTGGCAGATAAATATCACTGAAGGCTTTCCTACACCCATGCCAGATAATTTTCAGTATGTTCCTGGAAACAGAAGTGCAAAAGATAATAAATCTAAGTGCATCTCTTGACTGCCAACTTTCACCTCAATGTTGTACAGGTTGAAAATAAAGAATTAAAGTAAGATTCAGCACTTCCTAAGACTCTGAAGCAGGAGTTTTTAACCTGAGGTCTAGGATATGATTCCACAAACTGATTTTTAGGATTCGGTGAATGCTCTGGAATTGTGCACAAAATCACATGTGTATTTTTATAAGATGATCTGCTTTTATCAAATTCTCAAAATGGTCTGAAACCAAAAGATGCTACCAGCTAGTACATCAGGTGTCCATTTATACCCCATCTGGCCCTTGTAGATGCTGCCCTCAATTGACCTGAGATCAGCATTGGGACACTGTGAAACTGGAGATGGTAGGGGAAGAAGGTCTGCTAGTGATGGGAGACCAGCAATGGGAGGCTAGAGAGAAGAGGGAACAGGAATAAGGAAGGACATTACAAAGAGTGGGAATGGGGAGAAAATGACAAATTCCATGGTAACTTTGTTGAAGGGGCTATTTTTCATGGATGTTAGCAGGCTGGAGACAAATGTAAGTCAAGGAAGGGGTCTAGCATCCTGCCCATGTTCCAATGCTATAGATAGTTATATATGAACAATTTATAGACTATGTTCTATTTCTTCTAAATAAAAGTTGCTCTTTATTACACAGAAAGTCAGTGCTATTCATTTGTTGTAAGTAAAATACTCATTTGTTTGAAGTCCTCTTTTCAGTATCAGAAAATGAGATAAATTATTAAGTCATATGATTGAGCATTGCTATTCACCAGGAGATAGATTTTTAAACTCAGTAACTTTTGTGTTTTTATTGCAATAAGCGGAAGAAAAATATTTCAACATTTACCTGCAAGATTGTCGATTTCTTTCTCTTGGAGCAGACTAACCGCATCGTCATCTCCTTCCAGCATCAGCTCAGCCTCTGCGTTCTGGTTCACGATTGCCTGACTTCTGAATGCTTTCTTTGACTTCACAACATCTTCTTCAGTGCCTAATCAGGACCAAAATATGACATTTCAGGTTACTGTGATTGTTTGCGCTTTCAGAGACTATCAGAAATAATTGGTTACTTTCTGATAATTATGTGCATTTGCATATTACTTTACCATTATAGAACACTTTTTTACATCTTTATTTTGCTTGGGCTTAATTACTTGTCCTTCTTTTATAGATGAGGAAACAAGCTGAGAAAGCTGCATTTCCAAGGGACCTATAACAAGTATAACACTAAGATCAGGGCATGTCCTACAAAAAATAATCTGTACCTCAACCTCAAACTAATTTTTTCTGATCTGTATAATTACACAATTTTACATAATCATATTTTAATGAATTAGCTAGTTAACTGACCAGCTAATTTTTGAAAGCAGATGAGACAGATATAAAGAAAACAAGAAAGAATTTACATCTGAAAGGAAAAATGGTTGCCAATGGAAAGTAGAGAAATGTGGATTTAGAAATGGTGCTTACATAAATCTACTTCACAACAGTCATTCCTTTAGCAATAAATGAAACACATACTCATTTTCTGAAATGACATTCTTGTTAGAGCATATAAAATAATGGAAAACAAATAAAAATATACAAAAATAAACATAAAAATTTAATTATAACAAATTTTGACCTGGCATTAACACGTCAAACAATGTAAAGGGTTAGAAACAAATACATTGGAATCCTCATGGATTTGATTGCTTAGTAAATATTTACATATTTGCATTCAAATACCTGCTTTCACAGATGACAATGAGTCTAAAATTGTTTAAAATGCAAATAAATTTTACACATACATACATACATACATAACTTTTATACACAGAGAGAGAGAGAGAGAGATAAGAAATACCTCCATTTCATATCACCTGAAATTGAAATTCAATTTGGAAGAAAATACATTCACATCTCATTTGCTATGCTCGATGTATTTCTGGGATTAGGAGCCTAATAAAATCAGTCCTGCATGGTGTTGTATTTTAGTTCTAGGGGATGTTATGGTGTTGCACACACAGGCAATTGCTCTCCAAATCATGTCATGCCTCTGGCCAATATTGTCTCCAGCTATAGTTTAGAATGCTTTTGGTCAACTCTCCCAGGTCATGCAATGGGATTTCCAATAGTACATCACTGTCTGCTGATGTTTGCTCAACCACTTTCTGAGAAGTGCATTGAGGTGCCATAAAACCTGTATTGTACTGTGTTAGCCTTTTCTTTTTTCTTTTTGTCAGTGAAGGAAAGGCCAATTCTGTTTGCTAAAACATGAACGAACCGACTCAAAAGAAATGCCATGGAGGAGGAAAAACACATGTTGAAGAACAGAGTCACATCACAAAACCACTACAGAGTGCTACTGGCTGAGGACAGTTTGCCTTCCAGCTCTGCTGGATAACAGCATTTAAACAGCATGGTTAATACACAGTTTAACAATATAGAGTGAAAGATTGTTAAATTTGTATTTTGACAAATTCTTTAGAGATAAATACTATTATTACAAATACCTGTTTCATCAAAGGTGAGGGAATCAAATTGTACTTTTTCATTGACCTTTAGATGATTCCTATATCTGGAATAAAGGGTGAAGGATAGATTTCTAAATGCTTTGAACCTTACCCTAATTTTATTTGATTTTCAGTGATGTAAAGCCAGCACAACAGCATCTAATGGGGGCTTTTAAAAAAATATACCTTTATTGGTACATTGTAATTATGCATCATAGTGAGGCTCAAAATGATAAAACATAGATGTACATACGACCTGGTGTGTTTCTCTCCTGTTCCCCTCTCCTTGTACATGTCTGTGAGATTGGCAGTAATACTTTCAAATATGAATGTAGCATTATTTGAACTGTTTCTTTTATCCAGCCTCCTTTCCCCCCTCCTCATCTCTCTCCTCTAATCTTTTTCCTCTATTCTACTGATCTCTTTCCTCATTTATCTGAAGTTACTTTTGTTTGCTACTTTCTCTCTAGCTTCCACATATGAAAGAAGACAGGATATTTGTCTTTATAGTACATTTGCTTCTTGTGTAGTAACTTTATTAGAGAAACTTGGAATTTTCATCATTTAACAAAAGAGGTAAATGCAATGATTAATAATGTAGATGTCTCTCCTGAAGTCTTTGTAGCCATATTTATAGACATCTTTATCCAAATAATACTAATGGAACATTTCCTTAACTGAACCAATTGTTTCTTGCTCCTCCTTCTCCTCTTTGGATCAAACCACTGAGGTAAAAAGCCCTAGTATATACCTGGTGAGGTGACTGTCACTGATCTGGTTCAAGCCATTCTGGCTTTGGTCCAGGGGCTTCCAAAGCTGCCTTGCTCACACTACCCTCAGTACTTTTGTCAGATGATTATTATAAAACACAAATAAGTTGAAGAGATTTTTCTGCTTAGTATTGTTTAACTTCTCCCAATCAATAACACTCAGTGCAAGACTCCTACTGTAGGATAGAAACTCATCTCCTTGGCATGTTGGCCAAGGTCTTCATCTTCTGGTTACCAGCTTTACACTGTTCATCACCACTCTGTTTGAGCAATATCAGACCATTTAGATCTTCAAAAATACATCATGCCTTCACATATCTCTTAATCTGTGCTAATTTCCTTTCCACTATCCGGTATATTCCTTCTTTCCTTCTTTGTATGGCTATTTCTACTTGTCCTTCAATATTCTGTCAGGTATCTTTCCTGAATGACACCTCTGTACTTGCATAGTTGACATAGAATGTACTATAGAGTGGGTGTCTGCTACCTGTCTGCCTCTCTGCTAGGCTAGAGCCTCATACCTATAATCTCAGTGTTTGGTACCCAGAATGTGTTCCATAAATATGCTAACCTGAAGTTCAAGTTCTCCAGCCCCATTCCCTTCTCTGATTTATTTATGTTGGTGTGTGTGTGTGTGTGTGTGTGTGTGTGTGTGTGTGTGTGTGTGTGGTATTGGGGATTAAACCCAGGGACACCCCCAGTCTTATTTTATTTTTATTTTGAAGTAGGGTCTTGCTAAGTTGCAGAGAACCTTCGATCCTCCTGTTTCAGCCTCCCAGGTAGTAGGATTACAGGCATGTGCCACTATGCCTGACTCCCTTTTCTGGTTTCTTAAGGTAGCTTTATTTAGTCTTTTTCACCCTGCATAAATCCTGAAATACTTCCAAGTATTGTAATTACATATTTATCTCTCAATGGCCTGGAAATACCTTGATGACTAGAAACCTGTTTCTTCTTTGTATTTTCAGTACTTAGCACACTGCCTGGCTCTGAGAAAGTCCTTAGAAATTCTGAATAAATGAGTAACTGAGAAATGACAGATACCTCTGCATATTTCTAAATCCAAAGGTCCCAAGATATCTTAAAAATTCTAAGTGATTTGTTTCACTTTGCACTGAACTGGAGAGAATCTGTAAATTTACATGAAACAGAATATAGGTCTTCGCATGAAAGCCAATAAAGCCCTCAAATGCGAGTGAGCCTAATAAAGCCAGTTTTTCCTTGTATAATAAGCATGTAAAATAAATAAATAAAGCTTTACATTAATCTTGTGTGGATAAAAAAACTCTACCAATAAAGAAAATGCACTAGAAAGAATGCATATCAAACTTTCAATTTTAGCCAGTTTGTTTTAAAACTGTAAAACAATCAGGTCTTTAAAAGATATATATGAAAGGAATCCATACCAACCCACTGAGTTATCTCTGTTGAATTATCAGCTTGCAGCTCAGTAAACTTCCTGATTTTATGGTACTATACCAAACATTTATCTAAATTAAGTGTACGAGACCTAAAGGTGCTTTTCAATCACAATATCCTTTATGAATTAGAGTTTCATTCATCAAAATTACAAGCAAAAAGAGGTAAGGTCTCAGAGGGCTGTCTCATTACAAGCCTGTAAACACTGTCCTTAGAAAGAATTGGTTTATCACCCAACAAATCAAAATCTGATTGGGAAGAGAATTTATTTGAGATCATCTATCTTCAGAAGACATGTTGGACCAAGTGCACTCCTTGGCCTCTTCAGCCATTCATCAAGAAATTAACAAGCAAACCACAAACCACCAGAATGCCTTAGATTTGAAACTGTGAATTATATGTAAAGCTAGAGAGGATAGACATATATGTTTACTTTCTATGAAATATTAAATGTTAAAGTTTCAGAAGAAAAAAATGCCACCAACTTACAGATTAGTGAAGCCTAATAAAAAATTACATTTTTGTTCATATAATGTTACAAATAACAAACACATGAAACCATTCTACATACATACTTACTGGTAAAGATATATACACGAAGACATTCTGTATGTGAAAATGTTATCTAATATGCAACATTGCATTACCTGAACCTAAATTTCATCTTTCATAAAATTTTATTTAAAAACCAGGGATCCTTGTAAAGCAATGTATATTTTAAAAGTGAATTAACAGAACTAAAATGTTTCTAGTATTTTTACTATATGGCATTATTATTATAATAACTGATTTGTTAACATAATTTTAAATAGTTATTGATATTTGAGTAAGTGTAAGTTAAAATTCAGAAACTACAAATTAGACACATTTACTTATTTAAGTAATATCAAAGAATGTGTCTACCTGGAATGTCAGAAAATCAAGGTCAAGGTATTAGTTCAGTTTCTCAATACATTACTTTTCATTGATCAATATAAACAATTAATGTAAAGGAAAATACTACCTACTAGTTTAAGGAATTATCCTATAGTTAACTTTAAAATACCTATAAGCTAATTCACAACAATAGATGCCCATAAATCATATACATGTGTCTAATGCACAAAAGGAAAAGGTGTAATCCCACAATAAGCTAGTTTTAGCATAGCATATAGTTTTATTAGTATTTATATTGAATATGGAGATATGGCTAAATTTGTCCTTGATTAAAAAGTTAAATGGAAATATATATGTGTACATGCATGTACGTATGTATGCATCTGTCATTTATCTCATATACAAATTACATAAGAATATATTTTCAATATTATTTTATCCACACAACTTAAACACATGGGGTTATGATAATTCATGCTCGGATACCTGCTTATTTTACCTTACCATTTTGCTGAATGCTTTTGTCTCTAAATAAGTCACACTATATCAAACCTGTAAGTCTGACATACATCATTTCTTCTACACAAAATTCTCTTATCTATCTTGTCTTCTGTATAATCTTTTTTTTTTTTTTTTTTTCCAGTACTGGGGATTGAACTCAGGGGCATTCTACCTCCGAGCTATACCTCCAGCCCTATTTTTTATTTTAAGTTTTTTTATTTATTTATTTATTTTGCGGTACTAGGGATTGAACTCAGGGGCATTCTACCTCTGAGCTACGCCCCTAGCCCTATTTTTTATTCTTTATTTTGAAACCGAGTCTCACTAAGTTGCGGAGGGCCTCACTAGGTAGCTGAGGCTGGCCTCGAACCTGGATCCTCCGGTCTCAGCCTCCCGAATGCTGGGATTACAAGCGTGCGCCACCACGCCCGGCTTTTATTTTTATTTTGAAACAGGGTCTCACTAAGTTGCGGAGTGCCTCACTAGGTAGCTGAGGCTGGCCGCGAACCCGGATCCTCTGGTCTTAGCCTCCCAAATGCTGGAATTACATGGGATTACAAGCATGTGCCACCATGCCTGGCCTGTATAACCTTGTATCTTAGAAACAGTTCATAATATATTCACTTTGGAGTTTTTTTTGTTTGTTTGTTTTTAGGGATTCTTTTAGTGGTCTTTAGTTTCCATTCCCTCAAGATTAAATAAAGAGGTAACAAATGTTTGTTCAGTAAGCACATGAATACATAAATGTATTTCACCTATTTATCATTTCATATGCTGTTTGCTGTTACTTAAGTTTTTTATGTCCTTCAAAAGCTTTCTCATAAATGGAGAAATTAAAATATTCTTCATTTTTCCTTTAACATCCATTAGAAACATATTTCAAAAAAGCCTAGACCAATGTTTTAATATATTTTTTCTATGTTTGTCAGAGAAATAATAAGTATTTTTCAACTTAATTCTCCCAAGATTATTGCAAAGTTAGGATGAGACAATGCATGCTTAAACATTTTGAATTGTGTGAAGATTGTTTTTATGAAACGCTTTTAAAAATGTTAAAATTTTGATATAATAAGTAAAACAAAGAGAATATTTAAAAGCTTTTACTGAGTACATGAAACCAAACAAGAAGATAGACAGTGCTTTATTGCTTATAATAATGTTGTACAAGATTTCTATGAAAGGGGAAAAGAAAGTAGGCAAATAGGAAGATGAAAAATCTCACAGAGCATGAGACTAAGGTCTTTGTATAATGCCTAACCAACATGTGGCATTCAACAAATGATGGTTTCTTTTCCTTTGGCTGGAATTAGTCTTCCTTCTTCCATACTGTTCTCACAATCTGTTTATATTCATTACAAGGCAATATGATCCTTCAACCTTACCACTGAATCTGATGCTTCCTCAAGACTGAGATGCTGGTAGCACAGGTGCTATGAAGTACTTGTGAAATTGAATGGAATGTAAATAGCTTACATTTACACATTTTTTCCCCAATAACAGCTTTATTTACTTAAAGACATTATTAAATAAATTTACACAAGCATCAACACTTTTGATGTTTTTTTGATTTTGTATCTAGATATCTTTTATAAATTTTTAAAAATTTGGATAGTTGAAGAACTGCTTCCTCAACAAAAGATGACATACTTAATACAGACTTCCCTTTCATCTTTGGAAGGAGACTTTTTGAGGGAGATTGGCAGAATGAACATTTAGCCTCATTTTTATTTTACATAAATGAATGAATGGATAATTCTAATGTTTTTAAACATTCAGAAATCAGTTTCACAAGATGGTATTCTTTCTCAAAGGAGAAATTTTTTTCTATATATCATTTAATAATATTTTAGCTTGTTCAATGCATTTTGGCAAGCTCTACCCCTATGAACATAAAGCAAAATGCTGTAATTTATTTTCAAATGTAAATACTTCTTTTGAAAGCATTAATGACATGACTACTTTGGGAAATGTTAAAATACAGATTATTTTTTCTCGTTAAAAACTCAAATCAGAGCAACAGATACCTTTATGAACCAGTGCTTTTAGTAATTCTGAGCGATACTATTTAACTTCCACTAAAAAGAAAATATTTTAAGATAAATATACCTTTCAACTAATTACATTAGGTATGGTGATATGATCTGATGCAATAATACATATGAGTCAATCTATTGTTGAGAAGTTTAAAATATTGAACATTTCAAAATGTGAAAAGAATGCTTTCTATTATACTGAGAAGCATATTGCTCAAAAACATTTCTTCTGACCTTAGTGAATGTGTGAGATAAAACTAATGGATAAATGCATGGAAAATAGTTTGCTATAACAATCATTTACTATCAAGTAAACATTTTCCTTTTCAAATCATTTAAATTCTAAATTTAATTTGTATTTTATTTTACAGCACAGAAAAAAGTAGTTTCTTCCTTAATAAATATAAATGATGATGATATCACCACTTTTCTGCTGAACACTAAGAGCCAAAAAATTTTTTTTCTATATAGAATAGAATTTTTTTTTTTGGCGGTACTGGGGATTGAACTCAGGGGCATTCTACCTCCAAGCTATACCTCCAGCCCTATTTTTTATTCTTTATTTTGAAACCGAGTCTCACTAAGTTGTGGAGTGCCTCACTAGGTAGCTGAGGCTGGCCGTGAACCCGGATTCTCTGGTCTCAGCCTCCCGAATGCTGGGATTACAAGTGTGCGCCACCACGCCCAGCTGAATAGAAATTTTTAAAAAGACTTTTTAGTATAAAATTTCCAATGATAAAAAATGTTAATGATACTGATTAAACACTATATTTAATAGAATAATTAGAAATCTGAAACTTTTTTTTCTCTTATACCTGATACTGAGTCAAGACCTTCACTTTATCCATAGAAAAATCATCATATGGAAGTATTTCCACAAATGAAATGGACTGTTTCCATTCAAATAAGATATTTGTATTTGTTGTTGTAAACATACTTTAATTAAAAAATCTGAGTAGGTTTTGAGCACATATAATAAATACAGATAAACACCTCTAAGAAATAAAATTCATTCTTTCTTAGTTGTGGGTATTTTAGTTTGAATGAACTGGACTTAACCTAAATTCTCACTTCATTTTGTTGACAGAGAATATATTAAATAATCCAAAACAGAAATCTGCACTTCCACAAAATTAAAAATCCAAGATACAGTTTCAAATTTGTGATGAATCTGTTTCAGAAAGAACAGTTCTTATATCAGTTAATAACTGATGACATGTATGGTCCATTTTAGCACTTTATTATATTAGATTCCTTTGTGTTTTCACCAAAGATAAATTTGCACAGAAATGTTTGTTTTAAACAAGACAAACATTACACCTTCAGGTAGGCTGTCCTCTGAAAAGCTGGGGGAAATATTTTGGTGGTACAGCAAATATGCAGTGTTAGCAATCTGGGTGCTAATTAAGAGTCAATGTTCACAGAAATTATTCCAAGTGTAAAATTCTTATTCAGATTAGTTATGCTTGTAAATAATTTACTGGAATTTAAGAAAGAGGAGAAGAAAATGGCTACCTAACAGCAAGTTATTGCTCAGTAGAAAAGGACATCAAGGACAGACACTTGCAAGTAAAAGAATTGGATCAATATTAACGTGATTTTCATTTCATGCTTCCCCAACTCCTGTAAGCTGACAATATACTCTGATTATGTGAACTGCTTCAGAGTAACACAGAAAAGGTTATTAGAGCAAGAGGTGGAAATGGAATGCACTTTTTATATTGACAGGCCTGCTAATAGAGTATACTGATTTTCAAAGACATGCAATGCATTTTTACAATTTGGTTCTGACAGCAAAAACAGAATTTCATTTATTCATAATTCAAAATATTCACATGTAAGCAATTTTTCTTACAGCAGACCAACAGAGGAGATATCCATAAACAGCATTTTTAAACAAAAATGCAATTAAAAAGGTGCAAGAAAATGTTATTGAATTTAAGTGAAGCACTATATAAGCATGAAATGTTAACTTAATAATCTTCTTAATGGAGTCAATGTAGAGAAATGCATTCTATGCTTTTAAAGGAAATTTGATAAAATATATTTTAAGAATCAACATGATAGTAAATATAAAATCTCTTTGCATTTGAAGCTGAATATTGCTTGGTAGAATTCTGACTAGCCATAAAGTTAGAGTGATTTTTAGTTATTTAAAATAAGGTTTTCTTATATTAAAATCACATGGTACATTTTACTTGTGGAAGACATGATAAAACATATTGAAAACTTCGGCCAGTTTGGAAATTTCTAAATATCACAAAGAATAGAAATGATGCATTATTTATCTTTGTGAGAATTTGAGTACATCACAGTGCTTGGTCCCTGTGTAAAATATGCACAGAAAAAGACAGGCATGAGATAAATATATCAAAATGTTAAACAGAGCAATCTTTTTGGGGTGACAATGGGTGATTCTCTTCTTCTTTTCAAATTTTTTTATATTTCCTATAATAATGAACATGTTTGTTTTCAAGAAGGAAGGAGGGATGGAGGGAAGGATATGCCTAGAGGGATACATGGTAGACCTACATGTAGTAGAATGGGAGCTAGGAGGTCTGGCAATTCTTATAATGAAAGGAGATGATAGCGGCTATACTAGTTTGCGGTCCCTCCAACAGTGTACAAGAGTTCCTATTTCATCACATTCTTGCCACAATTTATTATTGTTTGTGTTCTTGATGACTGCCATTCTAACTGGAGTTAGATGAAATCTTAGTGCAGTTTTGATTTGCACTTCCCTGATTGCTAATGATGCTACACTTATTTATTGGTCATTTGTATTTCTTCCTTGAGAAGTATCTATTCAGTTCAATTGCTAATTTTAAAATTTTTTAGTATGTGTGTGTGTGTGTACATGTACTGGGGATTGAAACCAGGGGCACTTTACCTCTGAGCTAAACTCCCAGACCCCATTTTTTGTCTTGAAACAGGGTCTTACAAGGTTGCTAAGAGCCATACTTGCTGAGGCTGTCCTACAAGATTTGATTCTTCGGTCTCAGCCTTCCAAGTACTAGTATTACAGGCATGTACCACCATACCCAGCTTCAACTTAAATTTCTTAAGCTCTTTATATATTGTAGATATTAGTACTTTATCAGAGGAGTATCTGGCAAAGATCTCCCATTCTGTAGTCTCTCTTTAGACTCTTGATTTTCTCTTTTGCTGCACAGTTCCCCCCACCTCATTGGTGCATTGTAATAATACATCTTTGTTGGGTACAAGCTGGTAAAGGCATATATGTACATATTTCTCATTTAACACTTCCCCAATTCCCACCCCACTCCCTCTCCCTCCCTCCTTCTTGATTTCAGTTTAGTGACTGACTTCTAGTGATATGGTTGTGAAAGTATATCATGTGCATAGAGGTGTTCCTCTCCCATCACCTTCAGTTGTTACCTTCTCTGCTCATCTAAGGTTTCTCCTTCTTTGCCTAGAGTCCCTCTCATGGCCCACTTTCTACCTGGCTTCTGCAAATTAGGGAGAGCACAAGATTTTTTACTTTTTGTGACTGACTAATCTCACTTAACATAATGTTTTCCAGTTGCATCCATTTCCCTGCAAATGACATGATTTTGTTCTTCTTTATGGCTGAGTAAAATTCCACGTGTACATATCTCACAGTTTTGTAATCATCTGTTGAAAGACATCTTGGCTGTTTCCATAGTTTGGCAATTGTGAATTGTGCAGCTATAAACATAGATACACATGTGTCAGTCTGACAGTTTGGTTTCCATTCTTTTGGGTAGATACCCAGAAGTGGTATTGTTGGGTCATATGGTAGGTGCATTCCCATTCTTCTGAGGATCCTCCATACTGTTTTCCAAAGTGGTTGCACTAATCTGCAATCCCACCAACAATGTATTAGGGTTCCCAGTTCTCAATCCCACCAACCATGTATTAGGATTCCCAGTTCTCCATACCTTCACCAGCATTTGTTGTTGGTTGTGTTTTTGATGACTGCCATTCTAATTGGGGTTAGGTGAAATCTCAGGGTAGTTTTGATTTGCATCTCTCTGATGACTAATGATGTTGAACATTTCCTCATACATTTATTAGCCATTTGTACTTCTTCTTTTGTGACATTTTTATTTAGATACTTTGCTCATTTTTTGATTGGGTTATTTGTTTTCTTAGCTGTGAGTTTCTTGAGTTTTCTGTATATTCTAGATATTAGTTTTCTATTGGGGGAGTAGCTGGCAAAAATTTTCCTCGACTCTGTGGGCTCTCTGTTGAGGTTCTTGATAGTTTCTTTTGCTGCACAGAAGCTCTTCATTTTAATGTAATCCTATGTATTGATCTTTCTTTGAGTCGCTTGTGTCTTTGGGGTCTTGTTGAGAAAATTTTTACCTGTGCCTATGTGTTGAAGTGTTGACCCTATACCCTCTTCTAGTATCTGCAAGGTCTCTGGCCTGACTTCTAGGTCTTTGATCCATCCTGAATTGACTCTCATGCAGGGTGAGAAAGTGGGGTTTATTTCCATTTTTCTGCATATGGTTAACCAGTTTTGCCAACACCATTTGTTGAAGAGGCTACCTTTTTTCCAGTGCATGTTTTTGGCTCCTTTGTAAAAAAAATCAATTGACTGTAAGTGTGTGGGTTAGTTTCTGAGTCTTCTATTGTGCTCCATTGGTCTACGTTTCTATTTTTGTGCCAATACCATGCTGTTTTTATTACTGTAGCTTTGTAGTATAATTTGAATTCAGGTATTGTGAGGCCTCCTGCATGTTTCTTGTTGCTAAGAACTACTTTGAATATTCTGGGGTTTTGTTGTTCCAAATGAATTTAAGGACTGATTTTTCTATGTCTGTGAAGAGTGACCTTGGTAATTTCATGGATATTGCATTGAATCTGTAGATCACTTTTGGGAGGATGGCCATTTTGATGATCTTTATTCTGCCTATCCAAGAGCATGGGAGATCTTTCCATCTTCTAAGGTCTTCTTCGATTTGTTTGTTCAACTTTTTATAGTTTTCCTTGTAGAGGTTTTTTATCTCCTTGTTTAGGTTTATCCCTAAGTATTTTATTTTTGGGGGTGCTATTGTGAGTGGAATTGTTTTCTGGATTTCTTTTCCAGTGGATTTATGACGGACATACAGAAAAGCTTCTTATTTTTTTTAAGACAAAACACTTTGCTGAATTTGTTGATCGGTTCTATAAGTTTTTAAATTTACAGCCATCCCATATATTAATTTTTTTTAATTTCCTGAGCTTCCTCTTAGTGAGGAAGTTTCTACTGGTACATCCACTATGGAGATCACTGTGGAGATTTCTTAGAAGATTGGGAATGGAATTTCCATATGATCCAGGCATACCTCTCCTGGGCATCTTTCTAAAGGAATTAAGTCACAATATTATAAGGATACATGCCTATCTATGTTTATAGCAGCACAATTTACAATAGCTAAATTATAGAACCAGCCTAGGTATCCATCATTGATCACAAAACTTTGGTATATATGCACAGCAGGATTTTACTCATCCATAAAAAATGGACAAAATTATATCATTTGCAGGAAAATGGGTGGAGCTTGAGAATATTATGCTAACTGAGATAGCCAGTCTCAGAAAGCAAATAGTTGTATATTTTCTCTCATGTGTGGAAGTCATACAAAAACTAGGAAACAAAACAGACCTCAGATAGAGGGGAGGGAGAAGGGGGTACAGAGATGTAAGGAAGGTAACAGTTTAAATAATGCTATGTATGTATAAAAAATTACCAATGCCAATCTCAGTGACTTGCACGGGGAATGGGAGGGAGGAGAGTGGGATCCAGAGGGAAATGCACCAAGTGTTGCCTATGTGTTAATTCCTATCACTCTATACTTCAATATGATGTGTAATTACAATGCACCAACAAAAGAATGAAAATAAAAAGAAAAGATAAGCAAGACAATTTAATAGAGGGTTGAAAGGGTTGGGGACTTCCTTTGCAGAGGATGGTATTAACTTTGGAAATGATATTTGGTTTTTTTTTTAAAGTCTCTCATAATGTTCTATGGGGAAAATTTACTTTAGAAGTACTGGATTGTGGAAGGTAGGGGAGTAGATCTTTTAAATAGGCAAGGAACCGGCTCAGAGACATGAAAGAAAAAGGTAATAACAAAAGTTCCTTTTATAAAAATAGCATATCTAAGCCAGGCGTGGTGGCGCACGCTTGTAATCCCAGCATTCGGGAGGTTGAGACTGGAGGATCCGGGTTCGCGGCCAGCCTCAGCTACCTAGTGAGGCCCTCCGCAACTTAGTGAGACTCGGTTTCAAAATAAAGAGTAAAAAATAGGGCTGGGGGTATAGCTCGGAGGTAGAACGCCCCTGAGTTCAGTCCCCAGTACCAAAAAAAAAAAAAAAAAAAAAAATAGCATATCTAAGGGATGATGCTAATATAGGTTATTTAAAGACACTTTAAAAAATACTCCAAATATTAAAATGTTTTTATAAGTGGCATGGAATATGCATTTCATGAGTGATAATATATATTTCATGATCATATTTAGGTATATTTATGATGATAGGCTATAAGAGACTGCCAAAAATTAGAAGGTAAACTCTCCAGTGGGGGAAATATTTATTAATGCCTTCACAGTTAAGAAACTTCTGAATGTATTCATAGCAATATTATTGAGTAAGACAATGGTCTTTGGGGTTGAGTTTTAGCTTATATATCACATTAGTATGACCCCTAATCTCTATAGTTATTTTCCTAAATAAAAATCCATTAATAGCTGTCTATTGACAAATGCCTTTATAATATGACCTCAAAGTACCCTTTCAGCCTTATCTTCATATTATTTCCCTACACAATCTTGTGTTCCATCATATAGCACCTTTTCCATACCTTTAATACACTGTACTGTATGGTATGGCCCTGTCTTCACAATGCCACTTCCACTCATTGGTTTGGGAAGATTTCCATTCATCCTTTCAACTCTAGCTACAATCCCCTACCTTCAGTTAGCCAGTCCCCTTCACTGAGCATGCTTAGCATATTTAATACACTTCAATATAAATATTTCTCATGGTTAGTTTTACTTATTGTGATTATGTGTACATTTCACAAAGAATCTGTCTAAAATAGGCAAGATTATGAAGAGTGATCTACATGAGTCCCATGCCACTCAGGCATAAGTCCATTAATAGAGTTTTGCCACTGCCCTTCTTTGTAACATCATTTAATGTTCTCCATGGAAATAAAGCAGAGACATATAAAAATCATATTTTGGAATTTGAAAACACCAAACTTCTAGATCTACTCTATAGAGAACCTATCCTTATATGTTGTTACTCAAATAATGACGTGGTTAAAATGCTCCATGTAAAATAGTCTGTCAAATTAGTCAATTATCAATTAAATGAAAAAAATATCCACTGAGTAACAATCACATGGTGATGTATGAATATGGATGCTCCAAATGGAATAGGTAGAAAATCTGCTCCTTCCTCTCAATTTTTTTAAAGAATATTAAACAATTAAAATAAAAATACGTTCTGAAACTTTTACAAAATGGTCTGTTATCAACTGCACAATATTGAGGCCATTTGAAAGAATCAGTCAGGCTTCCTTATGCTTCCATGCTTTGGTCATTTCTGTTATTACTATGTCTTTATTTCACTGTTCACCTGGCAAATTCTTCTCTTGAGATAAGCTGTAAGTAATTACTTCTATGAAGCCTATGCTGGCTAGCAGGCAGGCTCAGTGAGTGTGTCCTATGCTCCTTTAGGAACTACTGGATCTTCCCTTTATGGTGACTCTATTCCTTTTCACCAGACCAGGTCTTTCAACTTCAGTAGTACTGACATTTGGGCTGGATTTTCAGCATTATTGCTGTAGCTATTGCAGGGAGTGGTACCGTACACAGCAGGCTATTTTACAGCATTCCTGGTCTCTACCCATTAGATGCCAGAAGCACGCTCTGGCTCTACCCAGTTGAGAACCACTCTAGTGAACTACCTGCTGTTAGAATTCTGCATCTAGAACATGCAGGGCATGTAGAAGCTATTCAATAAATGCCTTTATGTCAACAAAGTCACTTGATTTTTCTGAACCTGTTTAAAGCCTACACATCAGAATCTTCAGTACAAAAATGGTGGTTTATTAGAGTATTTGTTGACATGAAACTGCTACATAATATTCATAAAAGGTATTTTATAAACACATTTTAAATTTAGCCTTTATATAATTGATTTAAATTATTTTAAGAGACAATAGAAACTATGGAGTGAAGACAGGACTATGGGACTAAGTCATCACACTGACACCAAAAGTTGCTGACACACACTTCCCTCATGTCTTTCTCTTCCTTTCTTAAAAAAGAAAACAAAACAAAAACTTACATCATTAACTTTTCAATAAGTTGTTGGAACCAAAACAAGACCACCTATTTCATTCCAAATATTGATATTCAATTAATACCAGCTAAAATGGAATTATCACTGAACAACAATAAAGAGGTTTACTAGAATCTCCACATCATATAAATAGTAGCTTATTAGGTAAAAAAAAAAAATCATCATTCTCAAATGATACAATACCCACAAACTATTCAAAAAATAAAGTTGGATATTTTCATATTTTTCTTCTCAACAACTGTACAGCCATCTTAGTATTTTTTATTCTTAGTGCCTTTCTTATTCTTGATGACTGCAAGTGGCACATTACAGTAGCCATGTATACACCTTCAAAGCTAATTTCATTCCAGATTCATTATGGAGTTGCTTTTTATTCATCAAGGTCATATCTTGATGGCTTCACAAGCTTAGATAAATCAGGTGTTAAGCAGACACATCTCCGAGGAACCTAGGAATGTTCTCATTTGCAGTTCTCAGCATATCTTATTATTTATTGCCAAAGAAATGACTGATTAACTTTGTCATTTTTGCTCCATGTTTTTCCCCTCAGGCTGCACTAGCCTGCCCTCTTCTGCAACGCCTGATCAGCCCTATTTAAGATGATGTCTTTGATCACAGAAATGGAGGCACTTGTGATCTTAGGCTTTGATGAAACATTGTTTCACTGTAGTTTTATGGAAGGGAAACAGAGGCCTAAATGGTAAATTATAGTCAACAAAGATAACCAAACTTGTTAAAATTTTGCACTATTCTTTGGCAGCCCAAATCTTTAAGCACCAGAAATGTACCTGAAATTTACTGGGCTAGGTTTTACTCTAATGTGTGTATACACACACACACACACACACACACACACACACACACACACACACAATTTACAGAACCCTCCTTTTTCAATTATTTCCCTATTAGTTAATGTGCCCTGAAGAAGAAACTCTGCAGGACAGAAGATGAGTTTATGAGTTTTAAAATATTTTCCTTATATTCTTACACTTGCTATAGTCTTTAACATTCTTAGTAATCAATTAAATTTGTACTTGAATGAAATTTTACTATTATAAAACTCCTAAATAACACATGAAAAATTAGAACATTAAGCATCAAGGAAAAAATTACATGCCTCTAGGTTTTTATTAATCACATTCCAACATCAGAGGCTGAAGGTATATCGAATCACAACAAATATTTTGCACATGACAACCTCATAAATTATTCAACTCATTAGTATTACTAAAAAGCATGAAAAATTCCATCAGTGTAAAGCAGATTTTCTAACTGTAAAAGGTCAACCAAAATTTTTAAAAATGAAAGTAAAAGGAATCATTTTCAAAGTAAATGTGAAATAAAATTGTTGTCCTTTGTTTCCTTAAAATTATACGCAATTTTGATTATTTGTTAATAAAAAAGCAGTAACATTTTATTTGTAGCCCCAAATAAATTACCTGAAAATAATGTCATAAAATCCAACAGCTAACTGTTCCTTCCCATCACATGAAAGTTTAACTATAATTTAATCAAAGGTGTTTGGTTGAGTTTAGAATATCAGGAGAAATCAAGTGACTCAAAACATTTTTATTCAAACAAGAAGTCTGTTACAAGTTCTGTTACACTAATATTGGCTCAAATTTTTGAAATATACGTACTACAATGATAGTTAAACATGTTGCAAAGCCCAGGGATTTGGATGGCCATGTAAATATTTCCTACTTCAGTACTTAAAAGTTGCTGTCTCAAAATACACACTTTACTTAAATTTCTGAGACTCTGATCAATTATTCTAATACTTCTAGCCACACTGAAAGACGTACCCTTGACTGGGTGTATGTCTGCCTCTACCAGCTTTTACTTCATTAAGATACATGTATACAATGCACCAATTTTTTTAAAAAAAAGATGTACCTATAAGACATTACTTTGTTCCTGAAACATTTTTGTTGCTATCATGTAGATTAATAAAAAACATTTTGACCAGAGTTCACATCTGAGATTGCAGTTAATGCTTAATTTTCAGAATAGAATTTAACAACAGGGAAGTGGAGATATTGTGATTGTTTGTAGAGTTAGAAGTAAGTTGAATTTCAACTTGTCCTAGAAGTTCACTCAGAATTTTCAGGCTTGTGCTATAAATATACCCTTAATTTATGACTATCCAACATCAAAACATTCAATCACTTGGATGTTAGTCTGCATACTGCCAGACTTCAGCCTGCATGAACACATTTAAATATTAATGGCAGAGTATTAAAAAGAAGGACTAATTTTTTTTTTTTAGTTTTATATGGATGTTCTGAATACAAAACCTTTCTTTAAAATAGACAAACATGTTTTCAATTAAGTTTTTCAGCATCTATTTTTACTGGACAAAGTGCTTTGTAATAGATACTGTAATTTACTTCCTATTTCTTCTGAAGAAATATTTATATGTAGGTCAGGGGGCTCAAAGAAGACACGATACATCTTTCTCTCGGTAGTGTGTGATTCCTCTTTCTACTTCTCTGTAGAGACACCTCCCCAGTTTTCTTCTACATCCTCCATATTTTACTTCCAACTCTGTTAGCTCTCAAAGCCTATGGATATAAACTGTGACAAAGGGCAGAAGAGGTGTACTCTACAACCATTTTTGGAGGTAGAACTGTAAAGTTCTCTTTGGTCTTCAGCTCCACAATCTTAACCCTAGAGAATGACCATGGAGTAATTCTAGGAACCATGCAGACTTTATAAATATTTTATGGCATAGATAAGGCCATTTTTTAAATATGTATAAAATAAAAACAGACTCCTCTTTTTCAAAGAACCTAACTCAAGAGGAATAACAGTTTCTGAAAAGTGCTGATGATCTAGCATGTAAAATTCATAAGTAACACAAATTTAAAATATATGTAGAGTACACATAGAGAAAATTTACTATTACCTACACCTCTTATCTATTTACAAATTAGAGCATTATGTTTTAGTTCAAGTTCATTAACAATAGTTCCTATGTTGCTAATAAATGATTACCATGCTTAAAAAGATTCTAAGGTAAAAGTTTTAAAAACTGGTTTCTGAGCCGAGGATGGTGGTGCATGCTCGTAATTTCAGTACTTGGGAGGCTGAGAACAGGGGATCCAGGTTTGCAGCCAGATTCAGCTACTTAGTGAGGCCCTTCACAACTTACAGAGACCCTGTTTCAAAATAAAGAATAAAAAATAGGACTGGGGGCATAGCCCAGAGGTAGAATGCCCCTGGCCCTGGGTTTAATCATCAGTACTGAAACAACAACAACAACAAAACACCCAGAACAAACAAACTGGTTTCTGGATGGCTTTGACACTATTTAAGAGAAATATTTTATAAATCAAACATGTAAAGTATCAATATTGAGTAACTGAGTAAGTAAAATTTTAATAATATTAAGTTCATATTATAAAGCATGCCACTGCTAAGTAGGCAGTATTTCTAAGAATCTTTTCTAAAAGTTTATAAAGATAACAACTCATTTTAAGTTGGCATCAATCTTTAGGGTGCTAAAATCCTTAGGTGAATTTTAGAGTTGTTAAAGAAATTCCCTACAGTAAAGCCAAGTGCATTTTTTCTGTATTTACTTTTACTATATGAAATTACTTTGTAATTTTTATTTTATTTTAGGTTCATAAAAAATCCTTACCTATTGTAATATTTATTTAATAATATTTTGAGTCTTACTAAGTTATATCAATTAATAGATTACAAGGATGACAAATTTAAAAAAATTTGTTCTTATTAGGATTAAAAAATTTCCCTGTACAATCCACCAAGAGCAAGAATTGTATAAATATAAAACTATTTATTTATTTATTTGCAGTACTGGGGATTGAACTCAGTACCATTCTACATCCAAGCTACATCCCCAGCACTATTTTTATTCTTTATTTTTAAAACAGGGTTTCACTAAGTTGCGGAGAGCCTCACTAAGTAGCTGAGGCTGGCTGTGAACCCAGATTCTCCGGTCTCAGCCTCCCAAGTACTGGGATTACAAGCATGCAACACCACGCCTGGCTTTGAAACTATTTATTATATATGATAAATTTTAAAACAGATGCCTTATAACTCCTAAATAAATGAAAATTTGTACCATAAAATACAAGTGATTGTAACAGTAAAAATAGATATTAAAAACACATGGAAAATGTTTATTACTAGTATTTCTTCAAAGTAGGTGCTTTAAAAAATTCTGATTTTATATTTGCTATTTATTGTACATTTTATAAAGGAAAACTTAGGGTACAGTTCTATTATGCGTGACAATTAATAATATTGTAAGTTGTGGACCATCTTTTTCAAACTTCATTTGTAACTCACTGGATGATAGGGAATAAATTGGTTTGTAACAGGATTTTTTGTTTTGTTTTATTAATCTGAAAGGAATATTGTAGGGATAACATACTAATGGGGTAATAATACATTTGTTTCAGTTACATATATGTATGTAAATGTGTATATGTACCGACATACAGCATACACATGCATGTATATATTATGATTTATACATATATACAAACTTATACATAAAAATATGTAAGTCTGTATATAGGATTACAATATATTTTTTTTCCCATCATGGGTTTTGGTTACCAAAATCTGAAAGACACTGAAAAAGAAATTGATGATTTTATTCTAGTTTTAGGCTGTTTGAAAGGGATGTTGAAGTCTTTATTCTCATAAAAAGAATACTGGGTTAAGTTTAACCTAAATAATTCTGAAGGATAAAGCAGAACAAAATGTTTCTGACTTCCAACATGGAGAATATGAAATACCAGTGAGAAAAAAGCAATTCTCAACCACAAAGTGTCACCTCACATGCAGAAATAGATTGTGTTTAAGAGACTTCACTACTGACCATATTCTATGGCAGCTTTGAGCAGGGCTTCAGCATGAGTGGATCCAAAGGCATTACGGACAAATCTTCTCCTTCGACGAAGATCATCTTCCCAGTAATCCAAACGCCAGAAATCATGCAATTGGCTAAATATGGGGAAATAAATAAATGGCATTAATTATTATTAATAAAAATGACTAAATGGACAATTATTCTTTCTACAAAATTAAAGCCTTATTTATTTGATATCATTGGAAATTTGGGATAACTTTTGATATATATATATACATATATATATATATATATATTACATATATATATATATATATATATATATATATATTACACTTGTGTTTGTACATATACGCTTCCTTTATGAATGAACAAAACTTACAATAAGAACATTCTCATATTTTAAGCAGTATAACACTCAACTCTCTGTTTTACAATGTTCCTCCTGCTACTAAAAAAAAAAACAAAACATTAATCATAGGGAGCTTAGTAACAAATGCAACACCAAATTACAAGTATTAATGGAACAGTTTGCTTTCTTTTACACTGTTTTTAACAAGGCTTGTAAATCACAGGATAGAACTCTCTACAGTTTGCAATTTAATGACCGTGGCTTCTTAGTAGACTGAATTAAGAAGTATAAAATATTGCCCACTTGGATTTGGTGGAGCAATGATTAAAATAAGGTGCTGAAATATTCATTGAAATAATTCCCTGCTGCCCTCAGCAACCTGAGCAAAGTGCAATTTTATCCATTATTAATAATACTGAATTAGAGCTGCAAAAAATTCCAGTATGTGGTAATTGTCTTGGTAAATTATTATTCTAATGCTAACAGAGTTCTTGGATGATTTTATAGCTTTTGGCTAATATAAACCATTAACAACCATGGCCATCATTGGGTAATACTGCCTTTTATATTCTAAGCTAATATTAAAAATCCACAAAATATTTCATAAACTACTGAAATGTGTTCTTTGTATATATAATCGAACATTTTATGACACATATTTTGTTTTCAATTTAATTTCAATAAATATTGGTGATAAATGCCACTGGTTAGGAAGTTCTTTTTCTGTGTTTAGAATTTGGAATAATATGATTAAAACTATAGTATCTTAATTTTACTGAGGAGTGCTATTCATAAAAACATATAAATGATTTCATAGATTTGATAACATTTTATATTTTAGTAAAGGAGAATATTTTAAGTTTGATGAGGTCGGACTTACATGTTTTGCTTATCATTATATCTCTAGCACAATGTCTGGCACATGGTATATTTTAAATAACTATTCAATAAATTAATTAAATACCTTTTCACAACAAAAACACAGACGTGTATCATAGTTGAGAAAATTATTTAGTTTTGAAAAATATCTTAGATTTTATGGCTATGTAACTTTGTTATCTATAACACAATTGTAAAAGAATGCAATAGTATAGGACATATATAAAAGCATTAAATTATAAACATTTGAAGTATAGTGTCCTAATTTATCCAAACATCAAAACTATAACCTGATTTTTATGTCAAATTAATGATTAGGTGATAAATAATTATAATAAAGTTTATATCTGTGACTAACTTAAACTATAGTGTTTCCTGTCCTTATAAAATAGACTAATACCAACAGTCTACAGAAGACCATGTTAAAATCTTGCTATAATGATTTTTCTTAAAATAATGTTAAATAATTGAACCAGGAGAGACCAGAGATCTAATGTCATCTCAAATTTCTCACCATAGACATACTTTTTCTTACTTCGATAAATGCAACTGAACAAATTCTTGACATTATATATAAAACAACTTAAGTGGGTTCTGAAAGGTGGAGGGAGGGCAGATGGGCTAAGGGCCTCAGGACATAATGAACAGCATAGTGACAGTTCCCTGTGCCGCATATATGCTCATATATCCTAGACTTGGAGACTAAGAGGCCAACAATCCTGAAAATTGAGGACAAAGAAAAGTATAAAGAGCATCCAGAGAAAAATGGCATCTGATCTAGAGAGGTAAAGCAATGAAAATTACCACATATTTCCCATCTGAAACAATGATGGCTGGAAGGAGTAGCAAAGTATTTTAGATGTAGAAAGAAAGAACTATTATCTGACAGTCCTACCACCTGTAAAAATATCTTCCAGAATAAATGAGAAGTGAAGACATTTTCAGAAAAAGGAAAACAAAGTAGTTGTTGCCATATTTGAGCTAGTCTAATAGAAAGTTAAAGGCAGTTCTATAAATATAAGGGAAGGGATACACACACACACACACACACACACACACACACACACACACACACCACCTGGACCATCAAGAGGCGGGAGGAGAACCCAATAAGCAAAATATGGGTACATATAATAGGTTTTCCTTTTACTTGTATTTTCTTAATTATATTTTCCACTGCCTGATGTGATTCTAAGCGTATGGAGTTGTCTTTTTTGTCTCTTGGATACATTGCTATTCCATAAACCAACCATGAGCATCTGTTCAGGTTCTATATATTACTGTAAGACACAGGAGCAGTTTATTTTTTTTTCTGTTTCTGTTTTTTCCAGATTTTTTATTTTATTTTTTTTTTTTGGTATGGCAGTTGCATGTTTAGTTTATTAGAAACCTCTGATCCAGATTCTCTGAATGCTCACCAGCATTTGGTGTTTTTTTTTTTTTTTTAATTTTTTTAAATTGGTGTATTGTAATGATACATCTTTGTTAGGTACAAGCTGATAAAGGCATACATGCACACATTTCTCATTTAATCCTTCCCCAATTCCCACACCACTCCCTCGCCCTCCCTCCTTTTCAGGTTCAGTTTAGCGATTGACTTTGACATGTTTGTGAAAGTACATCATGTTCATTAGGGTGTCCCCCCACCCCATCACCTTCAGTTTAGTTAACTTCTTTGTTCACCTAAGGTTCTCCTTCTTCATCTGGAGTCCCTCTTATGCTTCATTTCCCCCCTAGCTTCCGCATATTAGGGAGAGCATACAATTTTTTACTCTTTGTGACTGACTAATCTCACTTAATGTTTTCCAGTTCCATCCATTTCCCTGCAAATAATATGATTTTGTTTTTCTTTATGGCTGAGTAAAATTCCATTGTGTACATATCCCATAGTTTTGTAATCCATCCATCTGTCGATGGACATCTTGGCTGGTTTCATAGTTTGGCAATTGCAAATTGTGTATCTATACACATGCGTCGGTCTGATAGTTTGGTTTCCATTCTTTTGGGTAGACACCCAGAAGTGGTATTGCTGGATTATATGGTAGGTTTGCTCCCATTTGTCTGAGGATCCTCCATACTGTTTTCCAGAGTGGCTGCACTAATTTGCAATCCCACTAACAATGTATTAGGGTTCCCACTTCTCCACACCCTCACCAGCATTTGTTGTTAGTTGTGTTCTTGATGACTGCCATTCTGATTGGGGTTAGGTGAAATCTCAAGGTAGTTTGATTTGCATCTTTCTGATTGCTAATGAGGTTAAATGTTTCCTCATACGTTTATTGGCCATTTGTATGCCTAGGAGCAGTTACTGTAAGGAAAATTACCTCAATTCTAACAGATTATTTACAATATTTGTAAAATATCAATTTCAACTAAAAGAAAAGGGACAAAATGAGGTGTTGAGTGTGTAGATAGAGAGTTGGGTGGTGATTCTCCAGCTGCACTTTCCTTATCTCTGACAGACAGGGAGGAGCCTTCCCACCAGAGTACTGCCAGCTCTTTCCTGGCCATGGCTTAGTTTCTAAAGGCCATCATTAGGTAAGCCCTAAGCAAGAGATCTGGATGGGGTGAAAGGAAAGGTTCTAATGACAAAAGAGTGTAAGGGATTATTTAGTATTGTTAGGATACTTTTGTAATTTATTAACACTGGCAAGAAGAATTCCAGTATCCTGAACCATTAAACAGGAAGACAGGGCTGGAGAGTGAAGAAAAGAATTTTTTTTTAAACTTTATTCAATGATCTGTACCACCCACATGATCAGCAAATGCTGAATTGCATTTTCACTCTTTGCAATTTTTTTTTTTTTTTTTGCGGTACTAGGGATTGAACTCAGGGGCGTTCTATCTCCGAGCTACACCCCCAGCCCTATTTTTTATTCTTTATTTTGAAACCGGGTCTCACTAAGTTGTGGAGTGCCTCACTAGGTAGCTGAGGCTGGCCTCGAACCCAGATCCTCCGGTCTCAGCCTCCCGAATGCTGGGATTACAAGCTTGCACCACCACGCCAGGCTCACTCTTTGCAATTTTAACCAGCTATTCTTCTGACTCAGCTATGCACATGTGTGTGTGTGTGTGTGTGTGTGTGTGTGTGTGTTAAGAACATCCAAAACTTTTTAGAGCTGAGTCACATTTTTTTTTCTTTTTACCTTCCATTAAGACTAGACTCTGAGTGTAAAGCAATCTTAGAGCAGAAATAATTACTTTAAACTTAATTAACCAAATTATAAACTACTTGTGAAACATATAATTCTATAGAGCAATTATCCTACTTGAAAAAAGTAGACATTCTTTCATCCTAATTACTGCTATGGTGAATAGGATTAAATGTTTTTAGAAATTGTAATTAGAATTTCTTTCCCAGAAGATTTCAGAAATTGATTACTGCAAGAAATCCCACAGAATATTATACTAAGTGAGATTAGCCAGTCACAAAAAGTGAAAAGTCAGATGTTCTCCCTAATATGCAGAAGCTAGGGAGCAAATGAGACACAGGAGGGACTCTAAAGAAAGAAGGAGAAACCTTAGGTGAATAAAAAGGTGACCTAACTGAGAGAGATGGGAGTGGAGAAGAGGGAAACATCTTAATGCACATGGTGTACACTCACAAACATACCAAAGTCAGTCATTGAGCCTCTGAACATAAGAAGGAGGGAAGGCGGGGGAGGGAGTGGAGAAGGGCTAAATGAGTGATGTGTGCATGTATGCCTCTACTATCCTGTACCTCATAATGATGTATGATTACAATGCACCAATAAATTAAAAAAAAAAAAGAAATACCACAGAAAGGGAATTACGATGATGAAAATCCTTATGCTAAATTGTATAATTTTTAAATATCTTTAAGACTGTCTACCACTACAAAAATCAATGTTTTGTTAAACATCCTAAAATATTTTATTAAAAAAAATCTTACTAGTTATGTACTATTTACAAGTCTGGTATTACTTAAAATTGCTCTTGTGATTTGCACTATTGAAATTCTCTAAATTTCAGTTCCTTCACTTATAAAGTAGGAATAAATGAAACGTCATAAAATTGATATAAGGAATATAGGTAAAATATTTATCCACTGCCTGGCACATATAAAGGAGCAGCAGCAGAAAATAGTCTAATCAACCGAATTTAATCCCAGGCCTCCCTGCCACTTGCTAGGTGAATGACAACTTCTCTATTGGTTTTCCACCTATATAGAAGAAATAGTTCTTACTAATGTTCTTGCTTTCTACAGGTCCATCAATAAATAGTAATGATATCAACTCCTCTAAAGTGCATATATTTTTGCATTTCTATTAAACTAAGTTATCAAGAAATTTGGATATGCTTTTATAAAGCCCTAAT